>OU015500.1:93876524-93989024 GCA_907164885.2 Dolomedes plantarius | reverse complement strand
AAAACAGTCTGGAAATATCTTTGAAAAAAGTTTAAAAGAACCGAGTAATACATATTTAATTAGCAACTAATGATTCCCGTTTATTTTAAGAAAAATTTTAGTTTCTGTATTATTTTTGAATTATGTAACATGAATAGAAGGCATTACCAGTAACAATGTTTATTTTTATCATCTGGGAGGATATTTAGTGGAACATTACTTTCCCGCCGATTTTAAAGACATATTTATGTTTTTTTGTATCAAGCATAGTTTTTTAGTAACTCATATTTTAATTTTCCTAACATTTTAAAGTTTATAGCTCAATCAGGCGTCTTCTCTTTTTTAGCATTTTATACTATAAATACACATTATGATAGAAAATAAAGTATTAAAGAAGTATTAAAGATTTAAAGAAAACGTGATATAATATTTATACTACAAAATAAATGATAAAAATTTAAGAATAATAAAAAAATACACAATCTTCTTTCATTTTTATTTTTTATTATTATTTTTTGTATTGAGAATCTTTCTTTAATGCTATCCCACCAATAATCAGCTAACGCGGTAGGTATCCACATTTTTTCATACCTCTTGACTATGGTCTGTATGTCTTTATGAAATCTTTTACGTTGGTTGTCGGATTCATGACTGCAGCTCACTGTGATTTAATCAAAGTACGATTCCAAGAATTGTACGTTCAGAGACATATTGATTCTTAAATCATGATATGCATTTATAATATATTTCGATAATTCCTTGTTGTTGGAATCTCTTCCCCTAAGAAATTTGCTGTTACATTATCTCCGCATAACAATGCTCTTTCGTATTTCTCTGTTAGAACTGCTTCAAATACGTTTACTTTTATTAGTTCTCTAAATTGAGATACAACAGAAACAACTTTGCTTATCTTTGCAGATGAAATACGAGGACATAAAAACATAAATCCTCTTCCATTTTTATCCATGGTCTTTGCGAATTATTTAAAAATACGTAGCTTGGTAGGAAGGGTGTTAAGAAACATACAGTATCACGCACAATCATACTGTAATGATCTACATTTTTTTACTTCCAATTTCTAATTCCATAAAGACATTTTGTTTCTAGTGATTTTTTAAATCATGACTATCCCACTCTCACAAGGAACAACTATATTCTAGGTACCGTTTTTGCATTCTCAACATCACTGTAAGTCTTTTTATGTCACTACACATATCAACCATTTATGGTCATTATGTTGAAGGAATTCGAACATTTGTTGTAACATTTCATAAGATTTATTGGCCATACTGGCGTAAGGGACTGGGGCAAAAGGCAGATTAATGCCCTCACTCAGCAAACTCTGCTTTTGATTAGTTTTCGAAGAATCAATAAGGAGTTCCCAGTCCCATAAGTCATATAGGAACTTAGGAGGTTTGATTAACCTAACAACGTCATTGAAGAATGTCAATCCGTTGTCAACTGCACAATTTCTAACAAATGTTTTTCAGTATGCTTAATTTCAGTAATGTTTGGACTGAGTGAAGCTACTGCAATACTGCAGTCTAGAACCTAGCAATAGTGCCTTTTGTATACTAAAACCTAAGTCAGACTATGAAAGACTAAGTCATTGAGATCCGATTGAAATAAAAAGTGGGAGATTGAATCGTTTATGGACTGGTACAGAGGGTCACACACGGGTCTACACACTAACTGAAACTTTCATTTGTTGGTCTTAAAGGTGCTGGAAGACTTTCAGAATGTGACGCTGGTCCTATTGCCGAAAGCAAGATTTGGTAAACTTTTGCTTATTTTAGATTCCCTGTTGCAAATTCCTTTGTATCTGTCAGGTAAAGTAACACTCTGTGGCATGGTGTATTGGTTATCTCCATACAATAAACAATATAAACAAACTCCATACAATAACAAGGTAAAGGGAATAACATGGATTTGTTACGTTACCACCAATAAATCAATTTCACATATCATGATGCACAATATATATGAAATGCCCAGTACTTATCTTAATTAAAATCTAGTTGGTACTCAATAGCATGAAATAAACAATTTCCGTCAGGTTTAAATCTATATACCACAAACATAATTAAAAATGGCAAAGAGAGAGCTAGAGAGATTCCTCCGAATAAATAAATTGACGTGTTTTGAGGCCTCGTGCTTAGTGAGTATATAAAGCCAAATTTAAACATATCACTGAGCATGAGGAGAAAGGAATTTTTAATTGTAAATTATCTCTAATTAATAGAAATTGCGGTTACAGGAACCAAATTTGACACATTGATAGACTGAAATCTTTCGTTTAAGATGAAAATGAAGCAAATTGATGCAGTAGGTTTCTCTCACAGATTGCCCAAAGAATCGGCTTAGCAACTTAAATATATAGATATTTTTTCCAAAGTAAGGCTTATAAGCCCCCTTTATGAATGACCAAATTTTTTCTGATGCCTTACGTACATGAACTCTCCAGAAATGTAGAACCACAAATTCAACTGTTTTTGGCAGATGCAGTGAGGAGACATTTTCTAGAGAATTACAAAGTAAATATTAGATAATGTTATATATGCTGTTTGGATAAATTTAAACAAGCACTACCAGTAGACGTGAATGTGATAGAAAAATTGGCCCAAAAACTTTAAATTCCCATACTCCAAAACTTTCTTATCCAGTGTTGTCTTTTTAATGATGTTTCGAAAGCTTTTAGGGAAACAGCAACACATTAAATGAAGGGCAAAAAGAGACTCCAAATAGGCGAAAACGAATGGCAAGCGATTTACTATACTGCAGAAAGTGATGGGTAAAAGAAATAGTCGAAAATAAAAGGATGCATGAATCAGTCGTCGTATGTAGCAGCGTGGCATGACATTAGTTTGTACAACTATTACATCTGCTGCTGTGCTTTCACATGCTTTTACTGTCTTAGCCGCTGTTGTGATATTACAATGTTAAAGCAACTGAGAAATTGCAACTTTCAACTGGAAGTTCCTTGCGTTGAATGCCAATTGATTTTAGTAAAATGAAGCATTATGTCCTTATACCTTTAAACCTATGCTTCATACAGACAATCTGAGTATAAAGCATAGGTTATAATAATTGTTTCTAAGGCATTTTTGAATGAGAAAATATAAGTTTATCATGCAAAAATGCCTTAGAAACAATGACTAGTACCTACGAAGAGAATCCTTAGTAGTTATGTGTAGTAAAAAAGTTGAAACAAATAATTTTTTCAACATAAAAGAACGAAAAATGGGAAGGTTTTTTTTTTTTTTTTGTAGAAAATATAGAATATATATTGCAAATATAAAGGCTGTACCCTGTGCTGTCATCCACTGCATCTTGTATTAGTTTTATTGTAAGAAACATATCCCGTGAAACACTGAAATTTGTGTCAATCTAATAATTTTTCAGGAAATGTCGCTTCTTACAGTTTTGTCTGCATAAATTTGCACTATTGTACATTTTACCATCCTTATTTCTTTTATTTCACATATTCACGTACAAATTAATTTTTTTTCGTCATGAAACCAATTCCTTTTATTAATGAAAACCTTGAAAATAGTAACTGAATTTTCAGCCTGTTTACCTAAACATTATATTGAAAATGACTTTTAATTCTCCAAGAAAAACAGATCATCTCGAAGTGTTATTATAAACATATCTTGTGGACTGCTATCAATTGCAAAAGCGTGTTTAATTATTGAATTCAACACATACGCCGAAGATCCTCTAGTCTTTGCTTAACTGAGGAACTATTTACAGTGAATTTTCTACTTAAGGCTTTGTTTTAGTTATATTGTACTATAAACATTTTATCCATGCTTAATTTATTTATTTACATTTATATATAATTTTTTATATCAAAGAAAAATATTTATTTATCAATTGTCACTGGCAAGCAATAATGGATTTCATTCAATTCTCATCATAGTTATACTTGGAAATGGCATCTAATACTCTAGGGTAATGAGATTGAAGTTACCGTAATGAGAATTGTATGTTCCTCCAAAATACAGTTATATCATTAAGTTGCAGTTTTACATAAATGAATTCCTTGTGCAGTTTCCAGATAAGTGTATTGTGATACGAATAATTTCATTGTTCAGATCTTGATGGTTTATCTCGGATCAAATGTGCGCGAGGTAACTGCTGAAATATTTAAACCAGAGAAATTCGTCGTTGATGAGCGGATAAGCATATACTTTTACTGTATGTAACATTATCTAATTACAAATCTTATATTCGTCAAAAACACTGTTAGTTTTTAATTATTGTATGCATCTTTACAGAGCAGGTAAAAATAAGTTTAGTTATGTATTTTTGGAAATTAAGTGTTTTATGATTTATGCTTACCATTTGCAAGTCGAAAAGGAATGTATAGCTATAGAAATGTATATGGCTAACTATAAACAATGATGCCCGTTTTTCGTAAAATTCTATAGGTAGACATTTCTATTAAAATAATTTTGAATTCTTAACTCAGCAATAGATCACTGGGTCTATCGGTATGAGAAAACAAAATGCATTGATCCTTTAATTTGCAAACAACTACCTGTATATTATACATATATATATATATATATATATATATATATATATATATATATATATATATATATATATGTCCTATATATATATATATATATACAGGACAAAGTATGCCTAATATGAGATCCCAGCTTATAGGACGTATAAAGTGCTGACTGGGGCGTAAAACAGTCTATTGCATCATTCGTAATCGGTGAGTCAGTCTTGTGTCTGTGAGTGCACACAAAGGTGCAGTATTTTTTTTTTCCTGAATGTGTGCTCGTCGACTTTTTTTGCATCACCATTTTCATTGGCTGTTTTCGCCTTTAAGGTGAGACTATTATTAACACTAGAACGTCCGTTGGTATCATTTTGCCACCGGAACATGTTTACCGCGTTCTAGCTGCAACAATTTAATGATTTTTAATATGTTTTCAATGAGTTTTAATCGCTTCACTTCAAGAACGTGCAGCCGAAAATTTAGTCGTGTAGCTTAATTTAGAGAACTTCTATAGCCAAATTTACTTAGAACGTCCGCTTCTGTTGATTTGACACCTAGCAGAATTCTTCATTTTACAGCGCTTCTTTTACGGTTTATGCGACTTTGAATCCCAAGTTCGCTAATGGTTTTTGTCATTATTCACCCCTTTACATCCACCCCTCTGAAAGTTTTAAATGGTTCATTCCAAAGTTTGAAGTGGTGAAGAGTTCACTTCGTCTCCGCAGCTGCATTCTTTGTACATTTGTAAAGGAATTTCTGTGTTGTTTTTTTGATTTTATGAGAGGAGAAAAAAAGTTATGTCACGTAGAAAAGAACTAACCCCTGACGAAGTTTGGGATCGATTCGTAGACAAACGTATTCAATGTTATAAGCCTGGAGAGAATATCATAATAGAGGAAGAAATGTTTCCCAGTAAAACACGATGCCCATTCACCCAGTTTATAGCAGCAAAACCAGATAAGTGTGGTCAAAAATTCTGAGTTGCTGCTGATGTGAAAACAAAATTATGTTTTGAATGCTTTTCCTTATTTGGGGAAAAATTAATCCATATCTGAGGGGCAAAGATTAGCCGAATACGTTGTGATAAAATTAATGGAGCCATATAAAAATAAAGGACATAATGTAACTGTTGACAATTTTTTCACGTCTTTGGAACGAGCAAAATAATTGATAAAAAATCTAAAAAAAGTCTTGTGGGGACTGCAAATCGCGCTCGAAGAGAAATTCTAGATAATTTGACAAAAAATATATATATTCTTTATTCCACGAGTGTTTATAAACGAAAACACTGGTGCCACACTGACTGTGTACCGAGGATTAGGAAAAAATATTATATTGAGTACACTTCATTCAAGCGTCGCAATGACAAATAATGAAAAGATGTCATCTGAAACAGTAACTTTCTACAATGATACTAAATACGGTTTTGATGTACTTGATCAAATGGCACAGAAATATTCGGTAAAAGCCGAATCAAGACGATGGCTAGTTCTTACCTTTTATAACATCTTAGATTTTGCAGCTATAAACGCTTGTATTATTTACAAAGGCGTGGTAGGTTTCCGTATCTCAAGGATAAATTTCATACAGAAATTAGCAAATGAATTGCGTTCTAATTATGTCAGTGATAAAATATGACACAATCAAAATCATGTATCGGAATGTTTTCCAGAAAGTCCTTCTAAACTCTGAAAATGCGAAACTAAAAAGTGCAAAAGAAATGTTATAAACAAAAGGTGCTGTTGATGCATGAAAGTTGTGTCCGGAAAAAGCACCGAAAGAATTTCCTGTTATTGTGTCAATTGTAAATAAGGTATGTATGTAATATAAAGTAATGTTAAATTCTATTTGAATATTGTATTTTTAAAAAATTTTTAAAAAAATTATGTTCTGAAAAATTTCATATTTTTTTTAATATTAATTACTAATAATTTTTTTCTGTATCATAAATAATCTATTTTTTGTAAAAATGTTACAAAATAAGCTTAATTAAGAAATTGAAAATAGAATGTCACCTAGATTTTATAAAAAATTTTTATTCCTGGTGTCGAAATTAAACCGGTGGCAGTTTTAGGATGTCGAGAGGGTCGGACGTTCTAGTGTTAAAACTGTTAGTATTGGATAGGTAGCTATAAATGTGGAGTGTAAACGCGCCAGTTTGTTTTTAAGCTAACGTCAATCCTAAAGTATAAAATTCGTTGGCGTGTACAAAAACATGGACGTGCCCAATATGAGACCCCAAATCATGCCTAATATGAGATAGGGTCACATATTAGGCATTTTCGTTTTCACACTTGCGGCCTTGTTTCCTCTGAAGCTGCATATGCAATGACGCCCAGGTGAAATCCACAACCATGTAGCAGTAGTAACAATGTGGAAGGTATTGATCAAACAACAAGTTCAAATCAGTTCTTAGTTAGTCCTGAAGAAATAAAACCCTTGCTTACATTACCTGAGAAAAAAACCTCCAAACCAAGTGGAGCCCGTAAAGCGGATATAATCACATCATCGCCCTATAAAAATAAATTGATTTATAGCATTAATAAAAGAACTGCAGCATATTCGAAAAAAAATTGTTTCAAACAAGAAAAAAAAAGGAATACACCTAAAAGACAAGAAATAGAACGATAAAAAGGAACAGTTGATTAAGATAAAAAAGAAAAGATAAGAAACAATAAAGTAAAAGGAAATGGAAAAGAGGTCTGTGGCGGAGAAAATGTAATAAATTGGTGGTTGGGGTATTATAATAAATATAAATAATAATGATGATTATGATTTTGAATTCATTCATTGAGATTGGTCAAAATTGTGGTTAGAACATTGCATTCATTGTGATTCCTAAATGATAGAAGCAACTCTGGTTCAATATGCAAATTAATTTATTGAATATTAAACACATAAATAATACGATACAATATTACTAAATATTTCATACTTCATCTGCACATATTACTCACAACTTCATTACTACTAAGTTAATTCTATACGACACATGTATTTATTTAATTCAATTATTATGATAATATTTCATACTTCATCTACACATATTACTCACAACATCATTACTACTAAGTTAATTCTCTACGACACATATATTTAATTCATTCACTTATTATGATAACATTTTATAAGCATAATCACTCATATAACATTGCTCCATTACTACCAATATTTACTCATATACAAGAATATCATCATGTTAATTAAATTATTTTTTACGAATTATCAGTCTCTCCTTAACATTCTATACTCAAATCAGATCCTCATCGCGCTCTATATTAGTTATTAAGGCTACACACTGAGAAGCAATGACGGTAGTATGAAAGGGAAACATAAAATACTCTACCTGGACCGATGATTATTGGATCACTTGGATGGGAATCTGGCACTCGTAAGGACGAACTTCGTTGTATTAGTATCGCACTGGAACTGGGGTACTCTCTTCGTCTGGTACAAGGCACCATCAATCATTGCAGACACTCTACACAGTAAACTGGGGCATTTTTATCGTAGGTTTTTATGGCCCCTTCACTCATTGCAGACCCTCCACACAGGACACTGGGGCGCTCTCTTCCTAGGTAATAGTGCTCCTTTGCATGGGCCACGACTTATATTAATATTATAGGGCGTTCTTCGTACATATTCATCGGATTGATACTACTACATTTTCAAACTTCTAACTAACTCTCCTTCTTTTGTGCCTCCCTATCTTATTTCATATTATATATTTTCTCTTATTAATGCTGACTCCGCCTCTTACAATTTCCATTCGTCATATTATTACCATGCCATCGCCATTCGTCCTTGTCTGCCTCTTCTCAATCCCCTTTTCACCAGTGCGCATCGAGAGCGAGATTTATAAAATTATCCCTTCTAATTTAACTTTTTTCCCATGCTTCGGCATCAAGCAGAGTGGCCTGTTTTATAGCCATCATAAATTTAGTCTTCCCCTTCTTCATTTCTTCCATTCGTTGGAATTCACTCTCTTGAACTTTTATCTTATACTTCTTGCTACTAGCACAATCTTTATATTTAGTTTCGCTTTATTGTTGGCAATCTCCCCTTCTCTTTTATTGCCCGTAATTTGCCATGTTTCTTTCTTACATTTAGCAATTATTTACTTCGTCCCGTAATTTTCAATTCTCCTGCCCCTGGCGTGACACTATTGTCCCTATGACAGGGTCCCTACAGAAAGGGGAAAATTAAGAGAACTAATAAGCCTGATTATAGCTATGATGGTCTTAGCTCCTTTGAAGATGATGAAAATCTTTCTCTCCATGAGAGCAGTGATGATAGCATTGATGAAATCGACGCTGAATGCCTTATTTCTGGTTGTTTTGTTTTTTCAGAAGACGAATAGGGAGAGCAGTGGCGTCAATGTAGAAGGTGTTTTAGGCGGGCCCACGAAGATTGTGGAGATGACGAACTTTTTATTTGTACACAATGTGAAAAGTTTGAATCTAAAAGCAAAAAGTAAACAAAACCTGTAGTGTAAACCAACTAATTTCTTTAAAATAACACTTTTCTGTTTCACCTATTAGCGTATATAGGTAACTGTTATCTAATTATTGCGTAAAGTTTTGTTTTTTCGAACTTTTCAGCAATTCTAATTCATATTTAGAGTTGTAAAATGGGGGTCTCATATTAGGACTACTTTTTTCAGATACCCCAAAATGGAACACTTCTGTTTATAATTTCATACAAGAAAATTGTGAGGTTATTTTAAATTTTCTGTCAGTGTTACATGTAGTAAAATATATATATTAAAAGGATATCAAGTTGGTACTATAATCCCTCACTTACTTTTCTAGTTATATATGAAAATAAAAAGGGGTTTCATATTCAGCATACTTACCCTATATATATATATTTATATATATATATATATATATATATATATATATATATATATATATATATATATGAATCCATGTGTAAATAGAGTAATAATGCATTCTCCATCAATGCTGATTACACATTTCATTTTGTATAATTTTCATTTAGTATGTCTTATTGACTTTTTGGGCTCAGGTTATCCTAGATAATGTTTCATTTCTACGTGACTTGCCTTTAATAACTTAGCTTGTTTTCGATACTTATAATTCCCGGAGATGTGTTTGTTACAATATCATACTTGTTACAAAATAACTCTGACCAAGCTAAATATCTTTTTTTTAATATTCTGTAACTTAAATATTGGAGATTTTCCCAGGCACTTACTGAAGATAATTTCTGAATTATAATTTTTTAATAGGGGAGGATAAATTCGTAGGTTTAATTGTTTTACTATTTTTTTAAATGCAACGTTTTGTATAAGGGCATCGACTCAATACTTCTCAATACTCATGTATTGTAACTGAAATGTTAATATCCAGTTCCAGTTGCCTTCATGTAAATGCTAAAATTTTGTCCAATCTAATGTCAAAAGTAAAGAAATATTTAAGTTATTCTTCTGTTACTTTTTTGCCAATATTAAACTATACATTCATTGGAAATAGTTTTAGAATACCTGACTGACACATACACATACACACATACATACTTACATACACTTAGACATACACACATATATACACGCATACATATATACATACACGCATACATGCATACATACACAGACATACATACATACATGCATACATACATACATACACACATGCATACATACATTCATACATACATACATACATACATGTATAAATCAAAATGCATGTGAAAACTTCCTAAAGCTTCTGTGTAATAATTCTTAAATGTGAGAAATAATTCAGAACTACTACACATAGAAAGCAATATGCTCGATGGATGCAGTTCCAGATGCACTATATGCTATGAGATACAGTTATGACGTATAGGGGAAACTCTTGTACCTAGTGCCCTCGTGTACCTAGGACCACCAGGCTTTATTTAAATAATTATTATTGCACAGCATTTTTACTCATTGGAGTGAGTAACAACACTCTTTCAAATCATGACAGCCATTTTTAATGAAAGCAAGAAGAAGCTATAGTTAAATAGAAGTAAAAGTTTTGATTTGATGTTCAAAACTAAAATTTTTCACACCAATTTGAGGTCTTATTTTGTGAAAGTAAGTGCAAACTTATGTTTTAATGTATAGCAGATAATTTTTGTAATCATTAAAGGAAAAAAATTAAATACAAACAAAGTTTGGTTTCTGCAGGTCTTTGGCTATGGAAGCCATTTTGCAGGCCCATATTTCCGCATGGGCAAGTGGGGCAGTTGTCCAGGGCCCCCAAAATTATGGAGGGCCCCTATTTTAGCATTAAGATGTACATAGTTTTGAAAATTTGGTTTTTGGTTAATACAGTAAATGGGGGCAGTTTCAGGTACAGAAAAAAATCCTGGGGCACAGTGCACTCACTATAGTGAAAGCATAGTTATATCCATAAGCGTTTCTGGTTTAATATTTTTTAGGGGGTGTGTGGGGGTATAACTTTAGACTGTGATCTATTTTGAATTTCAAAAGAAAATTTCATGAATTTATTTATTAAGATTAAAAAGTAAATTAATAAATCAACATTTATTATTATTATTATTATTATTACTTTTAAAATTTTTGACTTGTTGGTCAAAATTTTTTTTAATTTCCGGTGGGTGAGTGCCCCAGATGTTCATGTTGAAATCTGGTCCTGGGGAGGTATATGCCTCCTTCTGAATCTATCCCTGAAGGGGGCCCCCGAAGTCTGCTTTTCCCAGGGCCCCATTGGCTCAAAGTCGGGCCCTGCCATTTTCCAAAATCAACAACATCTTACAATTACCTAGGGCCATAATCTTGTCTTGTACCTAGGGCCATGGCTTCTGGTTAAAAAAAGGTGGCCGGAAACCTGGCATGTGTAGAATTCTCACTGATACACCCGAGAAATATGAAATTCAAGCACAAAAATTGAAAAAGTAATTGTTAAATAAAAGCTACGAAATCTGTGTTTGAAACAGAAAATTTATGTGGGATCATTAAGAAGACAATATAGAAAAATCATTAGAAAGTGATGATGAAACAACTGAGGAATCCCTTGAAGTGATTGACTCTGCTAGCTAAGATTCTGAGAGCAACGTAGATTCTCTAATAGCTGATGAGAGGCCTAGTGTTGAACTTGAAAAGGACTTCTGTTTGACAAAATTAGACGGGGGGAAAACTAAAGAATTTTTACATTGCAGAAGTGGTTGACGTTACTTATTATCTAAAAACCTGAAACGACTCAGTAAGGACTCAGATAAATTTTTGTATCAGAATGATACAGCTTATGTTATCAACAGAGATAATGTTGTGTTTGAACTGCCTTAACCAAAAACTGTTGGAGTCTCAGAACGCCATTACTTGTTACTTACTTTTGGTGTTAGTTTTGCGAATTACAACGTGGAATAATAAACATATCTTCATTTAAGACATTGCCTACAATTAACATTTCTTCCTTGCGAAGATCTAAGATATTGTGCGTGAAAGAAATAATGCCTACAACTTAATTTTTTTTTCTATTTTAAACAACAATTTTAGTTTTTGGAAATAACTGGCCCTAGGTACAATAGTGCTATTGTAACTAGGGCCATTTGTAAATTTTTTTTAATTTTCAATATCATTTACAAATATTTTTTTTCTATACTTGAAGTTATTTTTATTCAAAGAGAATAAATAACTTAATGTATACAAATTATTTTTATTATTGTAAGTTAGTTATAAGTAAAGATACTGTCATTTGAAAATAGCCGGCCCTAGATACAAGGGTTTCCCCTTCATTATTTAAATACCTCGGGAATAAAATACAGCACTTTTTAACTGTCAGACTTTTGTCAAAGTATAATGTCTCCCATTTCTTTGACGTTAATGCTTTATCAATCCTCAATATACTTTTGCAATATATCTTTATGAAAATGCCAATATTTTGAGAAAAACTTTCTAATCAAGTAATGTTCAGGTGAAAATATTAATTTTACGCTTATTTTTTAATTTTACTTTATAAATAGGTCTTTTAGCCGTACTGGAGTAACTTAAATAGAGCAGGAGCAGCGTCAAGGCTTTCGAGATCAGGGTTCGTAAATCGGCCTTACAGTCGGAAGTTAGCTTTTTAAACGTAATATTACGTTTACGTACAGTTTGAGAGAGGGCGTGCCATACTAGCATACAGATAAGTTCCCAAATTATTTTTAAGAAAACAGAAATATTTGCTTTAAAAGAGTGAAATCCTAATTATGGTAGTTAAGTAAAAAGTGACTTTAGGCTCATTTGAATAGACAAATAAAAAGTAAGAAAGATCTAAATATTTAGTATGTTCGGGCTATTTAATTTTGCAAACTACTAAAATATACAAAAAAAATTGTTAATATAATTTTTATCTTGTACTGTAAAATGCTGTTGTACTTTTATCCTGTGAAATTTTCTGAAGCATCGTAAAAATAGTGTGCAATTTCTGTAGTTTAAACAATCTTGCCAATGCATATATTTTACAAAATACATAGTAACCCCCAGTTTATTTACTGGGGTTTCCCAGTTTATTCATTGCATACTGAAGCATTTTATACATCCCCCAATAATCTAAAGCTTTTCTCTCAAAAAGATTCGTTTTGTTTAGAAATATATCCATCTCAAATGAATCGGAGAAATTTCTTGGGATTATCCCTCAAGAATTATTTGAATTATCGCCAATAAGTCACTTATGTTTTCTCACCCCTAAACGATCTTTAGAGAGGCAAAGTTAATTCCGGATACTATTTACTTTCTACGTGACATGCGTATTAAAACTTCGCTACTACTCTATTTTTAAGACCTCTTGCTGCACATTTGATACTTTATTTCGAACATAAATTAAAAGTTTTCTTTTTTGTAAACATTGGTTCAGAAAATCTGTGAAATTGATGTTAGAGATCTTATTTTTGGTTCTTTAAATAATCTCTAGATTCTTGCATTAACTTAACAGATAAAAAAAGTTACTTTTTATTTGTATTAAATAATATTTTACTATTTTGTTAACGGTTCTCACAAGTAGAGGCAAGATATGAGTATAAATAAAATGGCAAAGGAACGCGTAAATGTCTAAAAGGTGCATCAGAATGGGCTCCTACATTTCTGAAGGTCATTGATAAAGGAGTTGTATGGGGGTAGAAGCTATGAGGGAGATGGAAACAGTTCGGAGGGATTTTCTCTTTGTCAGTAGACACCATGAGTTGGTCCGGTGAATATCACGGTTTCGTTATCCAGATATATTGCAAAAGTATCCAGGAGTTTTCTACGGTAACCGTTCACCTTCGGAGGTGATTTTTCGAATTTTTATTAATTTTGTCAATTTATCTAATTTTTATAATGTGATGTATGATAAAACTTGAAAATATTTATAAAGAATCGAACTCTTACATTAAAACAATTTTTTTAATACTGGAAAAAATGGGAACCAGTGTGATATTTCCCCAAAACATGATAGCTAAAAAATAAACAAATATATTATCGTTTTACAAATTAAGATAATAACTCTCTCTAGGGTACTCGAGAAGTACAGTATCCTCAAGGTAATATTCTGTTTTTCTCAGAATCTGTAGTAGTGTAAGTGCTGATATACAGAGGAATTGCTCAAAATTCATGGTCATTTGTAATTCATACCAATGTAAACAAAAAACTAATTTATCTACAATGATGAGCGTAGTCTGTTCCTATAATACGCATTTGAAGAGGAAGTCCTCTAAATTTTAATGTATTTGATGCATAAATTATTACTGAAGGATGTTTTGAGTCAAGAGGAATGAGGAAAAAAATAATTTTGAAAAAAGCTACTTCCTGTAATAAAATTCTTTGACAACTGTTGTCTTTGAAATTGTTATTTCTCGGCTGTTAGTTAAGATGGAAACATATTTTAACCTTTTGCGGAATGATGGGTCAAAAACTGTCTCACCAAATTTAAAAAAAATCTCCTTAATTTCTATTCACTTGAGCTTAAATTCTATTCACTTGATTTTTTTAAATATAAAATACAATTCGTTTTTTGTTATAATTTTAGATTGTAAGTGGAAGAAAATAAAAGGGTTCTTCATTTCTGTATGAAAATAGGCTAAAGTAATCAATAAAATGTGTCTTTAGAACTGCTCATTGCTTGAAGGAGTTTGCAAATATTTGTATATATAAATCGATATTAATTATAGTTTCAATTGTTTTAACTTATTTTTCAAACAAAAAATATAATTTATAATATTTTTAACGTTTATTTTTCACTTGTATTATGTGGTCCAAAAACTGTCCCACCACACACTTGAGTTTTTCACCGAGAGATGGCAGCACTGCAATTTACCGTTGTTTTGAATTAATTATATTTTTTCCCGTTAATTTTCTTCAATCAGACGATTCATTTACAGATTGTATGAATTTAACTTAACCTAATTAGAAATATAAAAGGTTAGGTTTTGATAAAATTGTATAAGTGGCAAATCGATTTTTTTTATCTAAAATACAACCAAGCGTTCGTCCTCGGAACATTAGAACACCTGATAACGTGCGTCCGAGAGTACATTATTCATGAAGTTGTTGCCGTCATTATCTCAGACATGACCAACAGAATTACGGAAAACTTCTTTGAACGGCTTGGACATTTCTTCACTTAATAACAGGTGGCACTTGAGTGAAGTTATTTTCAAAACTTAGTATACAAAACTAGATTGTAAGAGCTTTTCAGACGCATTTTAAACTTTTTCTGTAAATTGTTTCGTTCGTTTTATGTTACCGTTTGAAATGTGGAAGTCCATTTTGTCACACCCTGTATTTGAGTCGGATATATATTTGTCAACTGAGGTAAACTGAGGTTAAAAAACCTATAACAAAACTAGATTTGTCCCAAACATATAGATCAATCTGAATTTTTTTACTTATCTTTCATTTTTTTTTTCAAAATTCGTACAATCAGGAAATAGATGGCATTTTTCAATTCCTTTCTTTCCACTCTTAGAATTCTGAAAGATGTTTTTAGTTTCAAATTCGTTTTATTTAGTATTTACTTTAGAATGACAGATGATATACTATTACATAAACTTTGGTTTAAGTTTGTTCTTGGAATTTTTCTTTAATTGAAATCTAAAGAAAATTAGATTTCAGTATAAGATATCAACCACCTAAAATATAAAATTCATTTTATGCGATAGACCTAAGAATCAATTGTAGGCAAACTTCGCTAGTCTTATGGGACAAATAAAACTATTAAAATGTCTTCTATTCACATAATTTTAATTTTCTTTATTATAAAACCCCATATAGATTTTTGAATAGTATTATAAAAAAATAATTTCTATGGTGATAACAATGCAACATATGTGGCAGGATTATGATGTACTATCTGTACGTGCTTTGTTGTATATTTATATATTATGTCTATCCTGGAAGGGGATTTTTCTATGATTTGATTAATTTAAAACAGTATATAAAGTTTATCCTGCAAGGAATTTCTATTTTTTGCCAGCTAAACTGCCTTTAAGATTTTTCATTCAAGGTAAAGGCTTTGAAAATAATTTCCCTAAAGTGAACTGTTCCGAAAGAAATTTCTTTTTTAACTCCGCAGTGATTAAAAATTTTAATTTGTAAACCATTTCTTCAAAAAAATCTGAAATAAATACGCAAATTCAGGTGTAGGTTCATCAGATGTATCAAAAACTTATCTTTCTAAAAATTTTGAATAAAAATTTTTAACAATTTTATATTATTCGAGTAGTTTTATATGCATAAAAATCTTGACAAGTTGGGGTAATAATGCCATTACAAATTCCGTTTACATAAGAAATTAAAATTACCTGTCTCATTCACAATTAAAACCCGAATGTGCAATTTACTATAAATGATTTGAATAAACTTCTCCAATACAATTCTTCCTAATAAGCGGTACTACCATCCTGTCCTAGAAGGTACTTTGTTCTTAAGTGATTACTAACTGCTTGACTACTGAATGAATTATTCCAAGTTTCAAGATGGTAAGTGTAAAACACATCCTCCACCAAAGATGTAAAATACAAAGATTAAACTTGAGTCTACAATTAATAGTTACCTTTAAAAATGATTCCACCCACACTGCTTTTAAGAAAGGACGTATAACTGACAGAGAAATCTCTAAGGTAATTTCTAAGGAAAAAAAAAACTCGAGGAATTTCACTTAATTCTTGACGTAATCTGTCTAATTTCATAGTGGCCATCAGTATGGCTTCTTCATTGCTACGCATTGTATGAAAAAGAGAAGAGCTGAAAAATTACCTCTATCCCTCTGAATCATTCTGCCCCGGTTTGAAATTACCATTTTACACAGTGCTTTTCAATCTGTAAGTCTAGTCAATAAAGCAAGTATTGGTATAATAATAGGACACTCTTTTTTATGTAAAGACAGACACTAAAAAAATGTAAAAATATGCCATGGTTCAAAAATCTCAATAAAAATGCATTTACATATTTTGACATATTCCCAATATATATATATATATATATATATATATATATATATATATATATATATATATATATATATATATATATATATATATATATATATATATATATATATATATTGCGAAGATCATTTTCTTTGTTACTAGAATAGAAACGCCTTTATAATAGGAAAAGACTCGCTTATAGCAAAGACTTCTGCATATCTCTTTTCGGAACATAGAAAATTCTTTTCTGCCATAGAAATTTTCACTTGTGTTTATTCTTTTGAAAACCACTATTCTCTAGTTATTCAATAAGTCAGTGTTTCACTTTGGATTAGGGAGACTCGCACTCTGCACTCTTAAATTTAGAGTGGTTGTTCAATTTTTTTTTTGGCCTGTGATTCCTTGCGAATTTTTTAAAGAGATTTCAAAACTGATTTATGCAATTTCACGTGATTTATATAAAATATTTTTCATTTTTTAAAAATCTATATATTTTAGTCGCTAAGCCAATTCTTTGAACAGTCCGTAAGAGAAAACTGCTGCATGAGTTTACTCCAGTTTCGTCTTACGCGACATATTTTAATCTGCGGATATGTCACATTTGGTTTTTATTTTAACCGCAATTTATATTAATTAACGATAATTTACAATTAAAAATTGCTTTCTGCGCATGCTCAGTGACATGTTTAAATCTGGCTTTAGATACTTACTTACGCACGAGGCCGCATAAACACGTCAATTTGTTTATTCCGGGGAATCTCTCTAGATCTCTCTCTGCCATTTTTATTTTTAATATCTTTTTGTGAGATATAGAAGAAAACCTGATAGACATTGTTTATTTCAGGCTGTTGAGTAACAATATTCCTTTTTTTATTGGGTTTAATAATAATGATTTATACTTTATTTCTCTATTCTTAATATTATAATTTTCAACATTTGGCAATGATGTGTCGAGTATAATTTGTGTATTAGAAAATTTTTTCACTATCCAGCCGTCATGTTTTGGCGGGTACAAACTGGTATTATTTTAAATAACTTATTGAAATACGTAACGCAATTTTTATATGAAAGTAAAATAATATAAAGCATAAGTTTTTTGATAAATTACGAAACTTATTTTTATTCTGTCTAAACACAGTACAACCGTTGAAAGCCCTATGTGTGTTATTTCAAGTTATAACAACACTGAGTATATGTTTAACTGTATTATGGAAACATGTCAGAAGGGCATAAAAATACATTATTGACTAGTTTTAAAACAGTTACTATCTCTGAATGTATGTGTGGTATGTAAGTAAAGTGTGCATCAATTTTAGTAAACGCTTAGTTATATAATTATAACAAAAATATTTTTGAGAGGTTCCTGTGTCTGAACAAACTTTTCAAATGCCCATTTATTTGTCCCTACTGTTCGCGTAAGAAAATTGATATTAATATCATTAAATTAAGTAGTTTTCAAATCAATAGCATTATTAAGTAAAAAATTAAAAGAAATGATATCATTTAAAATTAATAATAATATTAATGGTATCCATATAATTGAAAATGATGTATTAACATTATTCAGTACTATAAATATTAGTATTAGTAATAAATCATCAGTAGTACAAATTATAATTATAGTAATAGTCGAGAATTTCCCACGGATGGTTTCGAAAATATGTTGGACCCCGTCTGGTGTGTTAGAGCAGTGCACCCCAACCTTTTAATCACCGCGGACCGGTCAACGTTTGATAATTTTACCGCGGCCCGCTGAGGGGGGGGGGGCTATGACTGCAATTTTAATTCATAATCTTGAAATGTTTAATAAACAATAAACTAATTTAAAATAGTTACAAGGTTTCTTTTGTTACAAAGGTATAAATTAGCACAAACCCTACAAAGTCGCACTAACCCGAGAGAAAAACACCACAGTAAATAAAATGGAAATAATTTAATGTTCCTTAGGCGGCCCGGTACTATTTGATCCACGAAACGGTACCGGTCCGCGCCCCGGGGCTTGTGGACCGCTGTGTTAGAGTATTAAATATAGAAATAAAAAAAACAGATGTTATTATATAAATATCATTAGAAATTATAATTTGTATAACTCTCTATATATTAGATGTTCATATCTCCTAAATTATGAATAATTACATGTAGACCTTAAATTAATTAAATTATATAATTTTAAAATGTTAGCTACATATAAATTTTTAAGTAATCTTATTAATTCCTTACATGGGTTAAATGTTTAAAAAGAAATTATTAGTTTTCAACTGTTATAATTCACTTTATCTACCTATCCATATATATGTTTAAAATTTATTCACTGTTTTGAATTAAGAAATTTTTAACATTCAAATTAAAACATCAAACAAACTTTTACTGTTACATTTAAAAAAAATTCTTGATGCAAAATTTTAAGAAATTTTTTAAATATAATTGTATTTCTAGACAGGATTATAAATTACTAAGAATGAAGTTTTCAGTTAATATTTTAATACCCATTTAATACATCAAGATATTTTTTATAGTTTTACAATGCATTTTTACTGAAAATATCGAAGACTGACATTTTTGAAGTTAAATATTTTTCCCCTCGAAAAGTGGGGCTTTGTCTACTTGGATAGTACGTTTATTAAGATAAATAAATAAAGGGAATTAGTTTCTACATTTTACTATTTCGAGAAAGAGAAAGCAATGAATTACATCTGCCCAGAATTTTTCGTTACTCTAATATTCTATATGCCTATATAGATGATTATTTTTATATACCTTTAGCATAAAGCAGAGATTCACAACGGGGTCCAGGTGGACCCCTTGGGGGGTCGATGGAAGTTTAAAAAGGGTCTATAATATTCCAGGGATCTATTGGGTGGTCCATGATAAATTTTTCTGTTTTAAAAGTTAATTTAATTTTTTGGGAATGTAATTGTTAGATAATAACATCCGTTTTAATATGCATAAATACAGATTTGCATAAGGCGGAGTGATCCATGCATCTAAAGTCGAATGTCATGTCGCTTTTGTATATGTCTCTAATGCCACCGTCGGCTTTTATTTGTGTACCAAAACTAGGCAGAACTGGGGAAATCCACTGGACCTAAAACAGCACATGGGTATTCACTATTAAGGCTGCTACGTACTAAGAAAAAAAATCATATTTCCCTTTTCCTCTTCTTGCAGACTCTTGTAGTGGGATGAGTCCAGTTGACAGTTCGAGAATTCCACACCCCTTAGGATTGACATTTTGATGGATTGTAATGGTTCTCTCTCTATAGGGGTGGTTAAGCGCTGTCCCCAATTTTTTTATTTAAAATATACTTTTGTCAACTATTTACACGTACATAAATGCGGATAGTCAAATAAAATTGGTATTCTAAGACAGCCTGAACTTTTCTGCAAAGCGCTACAGGATTCATTTTATAAATTTCGTCCACCAAAGGAATTTATGAGCGTTTAAAACACACTATACCAGATATTTCCCCGAATAATTTAAATTTTAAAATATTAATTGCATTTTTTTTATAAATGCGAAAAATGTACACAATTGTAAAATTTCTTTCTCTATGACGAAGTACAATTTTAAAAAAAAATCTTTGAATCCAAGTCGGCAATCCGTGGACAAATTTTCTCCATAGGTTAACATTGAGGTGAGCGAATACAATGAGGTTAGTACATAGCAGGCTTAAACCATGAGAAGCAGTTTCGTTTTATCTCTTGGAGATCTTTGTGCAATCTGTGGTTATGAAATCTTGTTTACATTTCTGAAAATAAAAATGAAAATAATACAAAAAATAATGAAACATAAACCTAATGAAACACTTTTTCTAATTTTTTATTCATATTCTTAGTTAAATTGTTATCTTTAAGTGTTTTGTTTGCAATTTTTAGTATTATAACTATATTGTATGCTGTATTTTATAGAGAAAAATGTGAAGGGGGTGGGACGATGAAGAAAATCAGTCTTTGAATAGGGGTCGATGTAGAAAAAAGGTTGGGAATAAAGCACTGGCATAAAGGCTTTTGTACCACTCTAAAATTATAACCCAGACTCCAGTTATACCCCAGGATGACGTTTTAAACAGAAAATCATATTCTTAGTGAAATTGTTATCTTTAAGTGTTTTGTTTGCAATTATTAGTATTATAATTATATTGTATGCTGTATTTTATAGAGAAAAATGTGAAGGGGGAGGAGCGATGAAGAAAATCAGTCGATGTAGAAAAAAGGTTGGGAACCACTGGCTTAAAGGCTTTTGTACCACTCTAAAATTATAACCCAGAACCCAGTTATACCCCAGGATGACGTTTTAAGCTGAAAATCACATTTCGTATGCAATAAAGAACTATGTTATTGAGATAGCGAGGGAAAGCTATGGAATTAAGATATAATAAAACTGTCTTTTTATATATGAATATTAGTAAGGAAACAATCAAAATCACGGCTTGTGTAAAATTAATTATCGGTCAAGAAAGCATCAATATTTGATAAATAACAGATAATGTATGAACAAAATATTTAACGTTTTCTTTAGTCCAGGTGATACTGATACTAACACCTTTTCCGAGAGACATTTTTACACTATATTGATTTATCATAACCACGTCAACCTGACTAAGTAATTAGAAGAGAGCACTTTTTTTTCAGGCCGTAATGAGTATTTAAATTAAAATAATGTCAAAGAAATTGTTAAACAAAAGGAAGAGCTTGCAGGTTAATTAAAGCTGAAGTTTTGATAAACTTTGAACATGATTAATGATATAATTAACATTTCCGAGATAAGTAAAAGCTGGTGTTATACAATAATTCCATAATTATAACCTTGGCAGATAAAAGTTTAAGTGTGTAAAAATTGTCCTCGGTTATGATTATAGAGGTAATCTAATCATAAATAAGACATTAAATTGCGATTGAGAATAGAGATGTTTTAATTTTATCCCACAAAAATAAAAGTCTCAGTTCTTGTAAATTGCTCAGCCCTTGCATTTTTAATATACACACTGGAAATGAGATTTTTGAAGAACAGATAATAATTTAAACAAGATAGTTACAATTATATACCTGTAATATATATATATATATATATATATATATATATATATATATATATATATATATATATATATCGATAGATCGATTTTTTTATCCTGAGGATGGAAATTTATGTAGGTAATCTATGTGCATTAAATTTGTGAATTCATTATAAATTTGGAGAAGTGAATGCTTTGCACTTTTATTTCATTTAATTTTTTGACTTACTTTCATATCCTATCCTTGCAAAAAATAACAATAATCTTTTTCTACTTGACGATCCTTCTTTGCTATTCTTCACGCGAGTTTCCTCAGAGCTCAATAATAAAAAAGAGGAATAGGATTTCATAAAATAACATAAAAAATTGTGGTAATTAGATAACTTTTTGCAAACAGGAAATTGAAACAATTTAAAATCAGGAAATAGATAGCAGGAGCGATGTGTTAGAAGCAGATATTTTGGATATAAGGTCTACAAGAGACTATCCATAAGGCATAATTTTAATCCATAAGTTGGACTACGAATTTAAATTTGTGAATTTGATGATTTTAAAATTTACTTCAGTGTTGTGTTATCTCCTTCGCGATATCAGTGGTAGTGATGAACAATTTGTATAAACAGCAGTTAGTATTAGTAATATCTTACGTACTTGTAGAATGAAAATGAGCCAAATTAACACTTCTTGTTTAGTTATTAAGATCTACCTGAAAGAATAAGCGGTAATTAGTTTAGTAAAATGGGTCGAATAAGACCATTTTCCAGTATCTGTTCAATAAATTTATTAAGGGAAATTGAATGTATTGTATTATTAACATACAATTTACTGAAACTTTTCTTTTTATTCTCATGCATGTTATTATATATATATATATATATATATATATATATATATATATATATATATATATATATATATATATATATATATATATATATATATATATATATATATATATATTCTACGTATAAACATGCCTTCATAAAATTTAACTTTTCGGATAAGATGCATGCTCCCTTTATATACACTAATACCAAAAGTAATTTGACTATAGTTGTATAATGACCAATAACATGCTTCAGAAAATTTTCTGCATCTGGATAGCTTCATACTTTAAGTTAAGGTAAATTAGTTTATGTTATAGGAAGGAAAACTTTGAGAATAGGATGAAACATACGAAAGAACAACATAAAAGAACTAATGAGATATGGTGGTGTTAGTGTGGTACTTTAATTCGATTACTTTATCTTGTTACCGCTGAAAAGTTAGATAACTGAAAATTTTGGCTGATTTAGACTTTAAAATTATGGGGAGCAATCAAAAGATAAATAAGTGATTTCGTAATAAAATGTCCGTGTTTTCTGTTATGTTTATTTTGCTTGTTGACCCTAACAAATACAACACATGTAAAATAGATTTAGAACTCGATAAAACCTTTAATATAATTGTTTTCCAACGTGTTTCATTCTGACTACAATACGAAAAATTCCAGCTGAAAAGAACTTATTTTTAAAATAATACAAAGTACTTGAATTATTTTTATTAAAACTATTTACTCTACAAAGTGCAAATAATAAAAGTGTGAAAAATAATCTAAGCCTATTCATTTGTTAAGATATATGTCCAATTATTCCTAACACACTTAAGGGAACTATAAGACGTAACGATGTCGTTATCAACCATTCAAATCAGAATGGATACTTTAGCTTCGATTTAAACATCTCATTTTTCCCCCCTGTCAAACGGAAACTAGAAAAATAATAGTAAAGAAACTATATTTGGGGTTGTTTTAAACCATTTCATGCCATAGATAAAATGTTAGCACCATTTTTATGGTAAAAATGCTATCAGCTGCAGAATAAAAGATCTGTATGTAACAGCTGTGAAAAAATATAAGATAAAGTGTTTTAAAGACATGATTTTCGGCTCAAAAAGGATAAAATGGGCTATTCACGTCTTAGAATTCCAGGGTATTTTATAGCATACAGTGTTTCAGATAAAGACTATAAAAACTTTAGAGCTCTTGGATGCTTCTCATAGGTATATTTTGAAAGTTCCACGAGTCCCTAACTCGTTCCTTTCTCATATAATATATGGGAAATATCATAAATTTATAAAAAAAATATATAAGATTTATATTGAATAAGTTTTGGCCTTTTGGGGGACAAAATTTTTAAATCAATCAGAATGCTTTTACGAAAAGGTAATGGTAGGTAAATCTAAAAGGGTTTTATGCAGCTGGAATCTAAAAATTTAAGTACGGAGCCTCGTGTCATAAAATATAGATCATATCACAACATGGGTATAAAACTCATGTTGTATAATGAATTGATATATACAGTACTTACATTTATTCCGAATTAGTCCAGACAATATGAGTACCTGGTGGCGACGCCCGGTGGCGAAGTGGTTAAAAGCGTCAAGCTGCCACGCCTCAGGTCCAGGGTTCAACCCTGTGACTGGGCAAGGTCGACTAATGCCTTTGATCTCTTGAGTGGGTCGATAAAATGAGGACCAAACACGCTTGGGAACTAACTCTGGGAGTCCCGCGTCAGGTTGACCACCTGATCGAGACATATGCTGTAAGGCACCCCAAGCCCACTGTCATGAAAGTGGAGATGGGCACGGGAGGCTATGGTCCACAGTGCTGAAAAGCAATTCGGACTGTTGTGCCATGAGTTAGTTAGTTTATATAACTACCTGTAGAGGAAAAATAGTTATGATGTTCGGTAGAAAGATTACTAAGATATCTTTATACGGTTTGAAGTGTTATGAACCGTGTTGAAAGAATCAATCATACCCGAGAAAAGTATTCCTTAATATTGAAACCGATTAGCACCAGCTAAGTAGCCTTATAAATCCACCATGGACGCATGCAACCACATGTAAACACCCTTCATTAGATAAACGTGTCATGAAAATTCTGAAATCCCAATCGGAATATCGTATGAGGATCAACACTACATTTACGGACAAAAACATCTGATGTTCCCATGAAACTAAAATGAAGATCGATTACTCCTTTCTCACCATACTTTTGACATAGATATGAGCTTCCGTAATTAGACTAGAAATAACTAGCTTTTAACTCCTGAGATAAAAATTTATAATCTTCAAACTTTCCATAACTGATAATAATTTTTTGCTGCTTTAGAGCTTTTAATAAGAGTTCAAATGCATGACTCTGAGATTTAGCAAGGAAACTGACGATTTCACTCACAGTAGATTGCAACATTCCTAGAAAGGAATTGACAGTTGATTATAAATATAATTAATAATAATAATGCAAGAGTAGTATCCAACAATAAATGTAATTATTAATAAATATTATGTATAATAATTTCTCAGTTATTATGTGGAAAGGACTTTAGTCACATCGAGGTACTGCATGGATCTAATTCTTACACCTTACTGACCCATCACTAATAATAGAATGTTACAGTCTCATCAATCCTTAATTATAGGGAAGTATTTCCGTAGGTGTTAGTTCGGACGTAGTGTTCTTTTCGTCTCTTTCTCTTTAATATATCCTCACAAAAAACCTTTGGAATACATCATTTGTATAATATGTCCCTGTAAATCATAAACGTCTCTAAGATGATAAGAATTAAAAAACACTTCATGTCGATATTTATACGTCTGTGAACTTTATCAGGAGTTCAATTTTTACAATATTTTTGAAAACCTTATGTAACTGTTTTGTACAAATATATAGTATTTCTTTGTAAGCATCCAGTTTCGTTTTATTTGTACATAGATGGGTTGTTTAATGATTATAATCTTCCATCTGTTTTGCTGAAATATAAATCCTAATGAAAAAAATGGAAATATTTCTTAAAAACTGCTGACGGGTTATTCCAAAAATGATTGTTTATTGCATTCACTTACTGCTTCACTTCTAAAATTTGAGAATGATTATTTTATTTGCAAACCGATTAATCTGCCTTCATAATTATACTATTCGCGTATTTATACACTAAAAGAAGCGTGTCAAACTTAAAGGCTGGCACGGGCTATATAAACATTGTTTAAGTTTATGTGGGCCGGAAAAACGACTTCAAAATCAATTTTCGTAGAAACGTTGGTTTATTTCGAAAAAGTATTGTATAAAAAAAAGTTTCCTTCTCGGCAATTTTTTATTCTTGAACATTAACTTACCAGACTCTGAGTAGTTGCACAAATAAGCGTTCTCCGAAAGCGAGATATAACCTGTTTTGCACCCACCAAACAAATCACCTAGCACAAGGCGACTTACTGACCAGAATACTGGTCTATCATGTGGTACTCGGCTGCTAAAATATTCATTGCTAGTGGGGGGAAATGGGGCGCCTGTGTGTAAGGCGCATAAAGTGACACGATACTTAGGTACCGTTACATTGGCTAGTGTTGCTGATTTGAACAGTTGTATTGGCTGGTCTTGAACAAGTGTTGCAGCTTTTAGACTTGCCACGGGACATGACTGTTTGCCTAAATACCTTTTCGGGTTAGGTATTCTCAAAAGCCCAAACTGTACTCTTTGTGGTATGGAAGTGCCTATGGATGTATAGCATTTGCCACTGTGCTCCACATAATCAAGTAACTGTCTTTATGAACGATATTGGGAGGCGAGAGAACTGTTGAGGACGAATAGATATCAGCCGTAGTAGACTGTTGTTTCTGCTCCAAGATTTCTATATTCCATTTTGTTTTGTGTTATGTTTCTTCTGTTTGCTTTTTGTATTTTAGTGGCACATAGTAGTGCATAGAGTATGTCGAAGTGTTATTGCTTAAAGAAAATATCGGCCTGGCCTCCGCCACACAAATAAAATCTTTGACGGCCACGCGTTCGACATGCCTGTTCAAAAACAACTGTAATAAGTAAATTATTGCATTTCTGTCACTTCATTTTCTATATCTTTTTTTGACTTCCGGTGGCGGATTACAAAGTAGAAGACAAAGTAAGAATAAAATCAAGATCGAACAAACAGAAAAGAACTAAAACGTCTATGATACCAAAAGTTTCCTTGTCTTCCAATATCTCTCCCACACTGGATCTGGAGATAGAGCAGCATATCTCAGGATATATGTACAGTGCATGTCCTCCCACTATACAGATATTGCAATAGGATTCTAAGGTAATGCCGGCATGGCAGAAATGTTTCAAAAGTCAACCATGGCCAAGTTACGAAGTGAAACAAGACGACCGCTTTCTCCGTCGTTCAGTCTGGGACTTCATTAATTTTGTTCCACCAAATCTTTTGTAATTCCTTGAAAAAAAATCTTAAGAGCTTCTCTGAGCCACTGAACATGCAGAAACCATTCTATTTTCTGGGGTATATTTTTCTAGATTTCATAGTTAAAAACTAACATTTTTACAATTTATTTGCATACGACGAAACAGTCCATGTGTTCTTTTAAAGCCCCTAACATTGGGCAACAGAAAAATTCCCCTTTTACTTCATTTATGGGTTTTCTAGGAGATGGAGTTTATCGAGTGCTTAAAATTAGCTTATTTATGGGTGACGCATTTTAAAAACTTTTTTCTTAACTTTTATTCTAATTAAGATTATATTTAGTAACTTTTTATGTGATGATACTGATAAATCTGCCAATAATGTGATAATGTCGATAATTTTCAATGCCGGGAAGCAAAAAAATGTAAATAAAAAAAAAAATTCCAACAATTTTACATATTAAGACACATTAGTTTTTGACAATTTATAAGGAGTTCTAATGTAGTGCACGAAATCATAAAAAAATAGCCCGAGTTACGGTGGTTAAGATGTGCAAAATACACCACTTATAAAGTGTTAAACAGTAAACTGTCAAGAACTTCACAATATTTTTAATCTTGTAATTAAAAAGGGATACAGTACCTTGGAGAAGCATATTAAGAAATTCTCCGACATAACAGCATAAGAGATAAATAAGAAGCAAGTAGAAACACTCCACTCTAACCAAACCCTCAAAAACTGTAGGTTTTTTCTACTTCTTTCCTTTCCCTCTGATGGTAATTTGTCATTTTTTACATTGAAAAAAAATACTTCTATATTAACAATAAATGAGATAAATTGATTCAGATTACCATCCACACACCAAGAGTTATAACAGGTATAGTTGGGAATTTGCTTGCTACAGGAAGACATCTCTCGTGAGCAACAATGTCCAATGAGGCAAGATTACTATGGGGTGACTTTTACACGCTTTCACCCGAAATAAAAGAAAACAACGTTTCATTTTAACTGTAAAACTATGAATGAATTTAGTAATTTAAAGGAAAATGTCCCTCGGAGGAAGGGCCTGTAAATCAAAAAGGGCGCGTTCCCCTAGGGGAAGCGCCCTCGGGGAATGCCTCCACGGAAATTTTCATTGGGTGGTAGAAAGGAAATAAAATATCTTCCGCGAACCAACAGGTATACGTCCAACCTCTTTCGTTTCAATGACACCCCTTTTGTATGGATAGTGCTTTATGCTATAATACAGGGGTGGCCAACAAGTCGATCGCGAAGCCAATTTTGGTCGATCACTCGCGATGTCTTAACTTAGAAACCGGTTAGACTACGTGATAAATAGAGCACTAATTTAGGACCTAGTTAGGGTGGCAGTAAAGGTTCTGTTTACACAGCACTAGACCGGGACTGTACTTCAGTCTGAGACCGAACGCATACCATGGCACCCGTGCTTTGCAAGCATAAGAAAATTTCCATTGATAAACGGCTAATTATAATTCCTTGGTTAGGGACATACAAACTCAGTCTTCCCATTAATGTTAACGTAATAAGTTCTAAATTTGTCTTTATCTGTTGCTAATTTGAACTAATATTGTGAATAATTACTCATGCTGTTTTAATTCCCCTGGAAGTGACTTTTTTGATCCGTTATGCATGTTGTTTTTCACGTCCATAGATACGTATGTTTGAATATATATTTTGCTTATATACCCATAGCTCGCGAGAGTGCACCTCCTAATGAAACACAGTGTATAAATATAGTATGTTTTTCACACCTCCCCCTCCCAACTTAGACTACGCATATGAGAACAAGTCGATCGCGACACATTTTTAAGATAAAAAGTAGATCTTATGTACACAAAAGTTGGACACCCCTGCTATAGTAGGTCTTTTTATATGGTTATCTTACTATGGTAGTTCTTTTTTCCTCTGCACTATTCCGAGACACGACAACAACAAAGGAAGATGGCACTGAAAAAGTGTGTATTGGTAAATTGTATTTAGGCCTTTAATGTTATTTATTACAAGAAAACCAGCGAAAGCACGAGTTAGAAAATTCCAATCTATAATTAACCATCGTTTTCTTTGTTATGTTTGAGATTGATGGCTTGGAATTTTTTGATCGAGTGATTCGCATAGTTATTCATATCTTGAGATATGCAATCTTCATTTCTTATAATTAACGTATCACAGCGATTTTAAACATTATGCGTTTGACTGATATTATCTGCTATAATAATGGGACATTAATCTCTCAGTAAAGTACCTAAGGATAAAATCAAAACTATAAATCTAACTTTAAGGTTCTAATATGAAACTCAACAATCGGATTATTTTTTCTTATTATAGAGCTTTGAAGGTACTCCACTCTTAGCGGTATACTATATGATTTATAAGCTCTATAAAAGACAGTCAGTGAAAGTGTATGAAATGTGTTAATCTTTACAGGGATCTCAGATTTAGTTATTTTAATAGAAACCAATAAATGTCACAATAAATCTAGAAAATATGCCTATTAAAACCGACGTTTCGACAAAACTTAATGTGGGAAATAAATCACATTTACGTGAAAGTTTCCTTATCAATAACTCATATTTTTAAAGATTATGCTTTGAAGTAACTTCTACAAAAGATGCATAATGGACCTCTGTTGCATATTATCATAATATATTGATGTGAGAGAGAGGTTAGTTTTTGAATACAGTCATAAATTAGGAAATTTTGCCAGAGGAATAAATTAACAATTTCACTTTTATCTTTAGGCTTAATCTGGTACTTGTAATTATATTTACAACACTTCTTTGTCTATCCGTACACCGTTTTTTATTATCAATTTAAAGTATTTTAAGGAACATTTGCTACTTTGAATACAAAATCGTAATTTAATGAATAATTTATTTAATTATATTTGAATTCCATAAAGTATCAAAACTTTACTTGCCTATATTAGGTTCCTATAGATGATAAATAAGGTAAGCTTTATTCATATATATATATATATATATATATATATATATATGTAAGGAAAAAACTTAAAACTAAAATATACGGGGCTTTTGTTTGGTAAAAATGGGTATTGGAAATCAAAAATTATTAACTATACGAAGTTTCGGCGTAAAAAAAGAAGAAGGGTTGTTAATAGCAAAAACTATCAATAGGGTTCACCACTGGACGGGTATTTTTCAGACGAGAGATAGTTTCAGGCGAAGCAAGTTACGTAAGGATTTATTCGGATGAGGGGTTGACATTACATAAGAGGAAGCTTCGAGAACATTCAATTTGAATCAGCAAAAAGATTAGGCGGGAGAATAACAAAGAACTAAGTTAGTTGGCAGATAAATTTCGATGGGGAAGGCTGCGCTAGCGAGCGGTCATTTTTGGGTGGAGTGGTCTATCCAACCATTTCGGAGCTCTGGGCTATTGAAGTCGTAATAAATAACGAATTCGTCGTTTCTTCAATCTGTTGGACCACTACTGAAGTATCATTTTTATAGCACTAAAGTAGCATGAAATGAAAGCGCGTCAATAGCCGAGCAGGATCCAGTGATGTGTGCGAGGAGTAACGGAGAACAACACCCTATTCCATACCTGAGCAAAAAGTTTTCAGACGTTGAAAGACGTTACAGTATCACTGAGCGAGAATGCGCCAGTATAGTGTTTGCAATAAAAAAATTACATTATAATTTTTTATGGTCGAAAATTTACAATCATAACTGACAACAATCCTTTACATTGGTTACGTACAAACACCAGTTCAAACCCGCGATTAATGCGCTGGGCACTTGAATTACAACCGCATGAATTTGAAGTAAAACATAAATCGGGCAAGTATCACAAGAACGCAGACAGTCTTAGCCGGGTAGTGTCCGACCCGAAAGAATTGGGTCAACCACTGCAAACCCTTCTATTGATAGGAAAAGAGAATTCGAACACGAATCCCCCCCCCCTCCTGTGGAAGACATACTCACGAATGATATAAGCCTTGAAGAGATAAGAAGGCAAAAGTACCTTATGTTTTCTTACGTTATTTTGTTTAGTGAATCAAGCGATTGTGTATTTTTTGTCATAGTAAGGAAAAGTAACTTTTGCGTTTATTTTGTTCTTGTAGTAGATAACTAAATACTTGTTATGTCGAGGTATAACAACGTGAATGTTTGTATTTTAGGGTTTAGAAAGCATAATATTTATGAGAATTTTTATATTTTGCTGTATAAGAAGTTTTTTTTATGTTGTATGCTTAATGTTTAGATAAAAGAGTAGATATAAAGAATGTTATATGTTATGTTTATTTGTTAATACTCAGTTATAATTGTATTTCACATGAAATGGAGTTATTAAGTGTTAGTTGAGGAATAGGAGAAATTATGAAAAATGTGTGTTTATTATCGTCTGTGAATTGGATTTCTCTCTAGCCCTTTTCAGAAGGTCATAGCGTTAAAATTGTTAACATTTTAAGACAAAATTATGGCTTTGTACTTATATGCAATAACTCTGAATTTAAATGAAGAGACTCTAGGATGGAATTTTTCCGAGGAAAAATTCTTTTAAAGAGGGGAGGAGTTGAAACATTGTCTCCATTACTACACGAAATTTGAAATTATATAAGTATGTGATGCTCGTTCCTACATCTCAACATGAACATGTCATCTATCGGGAACTGTTGCTCTGAGCGGTCTCATAAACTCTAGGATAAGAGGCCATAAATTTCGTGTAATGTGTGTTTCTCACGTTATAGATCGCATAAATCCCAGAGTGGTTCAAGGGCTCTCCACAATTTTGACACTATAGTGACATGTGGAATCTCATACACTTTGAACACTTACGAACACTTCAAACGCCGGAGAAAGCTTTTGAATTCGCCGACCGTATAAAAGAAGACCCCAATACACCACGAGAAAGATATCTGTTTTTTGAGTGCCAGAGAGAGACTCAGCTCTCCTGGTCTGGCCTTATAGGACACGTTGTCGGTGAACCCGAAGCCGTCCTGACATATCTAACTGTAAATTCTAACTCGCTGTACATACTTGCTTTTTGTAGTTGTAGTATGTTTAACATATCGTAGTAAATTAATTGAAGCGAAACGCTTGTCTAATTATTTACTTCATTACAGCTGCAACATTATTTGAACTTTTGGTTTTAAATCGCTTTTTCGATACACCATTGCTCTCATTATCAGTTAATTGTATTCGATTTGGTATTCCTTCTTTGCAATTCGAATTTAACCCAAACACCCCATTTCTCAAATTCAGAGGGTCCGGAACGTTCTTTCTTTGCTGTCGTTGCTTCGTCTTGCTTCCATCGCTTGATAACATACGCTACTCTCGATTTTGGGATATCCAGTTTCGATGCAATAGCTTGCACAGAAAGATGGCATCCTTTGATGTCTCCGCTTTGGAACACGGTTGTTAAGGTCCACGAGGCATAGCTCCACTAAAGTGAATTAATAGTCAATGGAAAATAACTCATTCATTTACTGAATATATATATATATATATATATATATATATATATATATATATATATATATATATACACTCATGGACAAAAAAATTAGCGCACCAAGAAATAATTGCGGGATCGTAACGAAACTTGCAATGAAGGTGCATGCCGGGGAGATACGCAAAAGATTAGAAATGCAGCGTGATTGCGCATTACGTATAGCCGGTACAGGGCGTTGAACATCGTACTCTGTGGAGTATAAAACAGGTAACCAAAGCTTGTTTGAGTGTGCTGAATCATTTACAAAGGAAGAGCTGAGATAGACATGCCATTACGCCGTGTTCGAAGACAATATAAGCAGTTGTCGCAGTTTGAGAGGGAGAGAATCGTCGGGATAATGGAAGCTGGGTGGTCAGCTAGGCGAGTAGCTCGTCAATTAGGCCACTTTGATTGTGTTGTGAGGAGGTGTTGGGACCAGTGGACCCGAGAGATGTCATGTACACGAAGACCAGGCTCAGGACGCCCTCGACAGACCAGTCGTCGAGAAGACCGCCGCATCGTAAGAAATGCACGCGTACAGCCAACTGCTTCATCGGCCGCCATCCAAGCACAGGTAGCACCTTCACTAGGGGCCTCTGTGTCTTCTCGAACCATACGAAGGCGCCTGGCTGAAGGACAGTTGGTATCGCGGCGCCCATTACGTGTGCTGCCCTTGACTCCCACCCATCGACGACTCCGTTTGGAGTTTTGCCGCGCACGAGGAAACTGGACTGCAGCGGAATGGAACAAGGTAGTCTTTAGCGACCAATCCAGATTCAATCTCGGCAGTGATGACAATCGTGTTCGTGTGTAGAGAGACCGTGGTGAACGCTTCAATCCTGCCTTTGCTGTACAGCGACACATCGCTCCCACAGCTGGTGTGATGGTATGGGGTGCCATTGCCTACAATACACGGTCACCCCTAGTATTGTTCCGTGGCACCATGACAGCCCAGCGGTATGTTAATGAAATCCTGCAACCACATGTGTTGCCACTCATGCAACGGCTCCCAGGAGCCATTTTTCAACAAGACAATGCTCGGCCTCATACGGCAAGGGTGTCACAAGACTGTCTCCGCACTGCTACTACCCTTCCTTGGCCTGCCCGATCAACAGATTTGTCTCCAATCGAGCATATATGGGATCATTTGGGACGACGAGTTGGGCATCCCACGAGTTTGAACGAACTAGAGGCAACGTTACAGCAAATATGGAACGAAATGTCTCAAGACGTCATACAGAACTTGTATGACTCAATGCCCGATCGTATCGCATCGTGCATTCGCGCTAGAGGGGGTCCAACGGAGTATTAACTCCTCCATTCTTTTGCCTTTTTCTCTGAAATAAATTATCCTTTTTCTTTGATTTTCTTATAATTTACTTATATCAAAGTAGTCATTACATATGTAAAATTTCATTTCATTTTGACGACTCCTTCTTGGTGCGCTAATTTTTTTGTCCATGAGTGTATATATATGTGTGTGTGTGTATTTCCTTATTTACTTATTTATTTAGGGACAGAGAAAGGGATTTTAATGACATTTTTGTGTGTACAGGCGATCTAATAAAATCTGAATTGGAATAAAATTATAAAAGTTATTGTACGTGCCTATTAATAAGGTATTTATATAATATTTATGCAAAATATATTTTGTACGCTATGAGATTTATCAATAAGGTCTCACTATAAAAATGCAGAGTGAATCAAATCTAACAACTATTTAAAACACATACTCTAAGAATATAAAAATACCTAATTTTACTTAATGCAGTAAATTTTTCGTTGAAATAATAAATTCCCTTTTTTATGTATATTTTCATCATCAATATCTAGCATAGTACTAATTTAAACACCTTTAAATGGAAAGAAAAACGCATTAAGGGTCTGCATTAAAACTCCAAATCATCTATAGACACAGGAGAAAAAAAACATGTATTATAAAAAAGAGGGAAAATATCGCTTTTTCAGTTAATATATTTTTCTTACCGGAAGCCATTCAAACTATTTGTTTGATAAAGAAGCTCAATTTTTTTTGTTTCAACTACAAAAAAAGCAGCTGTGACGAATAGAAAACGTTATTAATATTGGATATCTCAATATTGTCTCAGGAAACAAAATTCTACCCTCTTCTGTAGTTTCAAATTCTGCCACTTTTTCTGAATAAGTAACGCAACATTAAAAACAAATACCACTACTTTTGTTCCCACATGCTTTTAGAGTCCATAGCAAATAGGGATTCAAATTCATTTCTGATATTGGTTAATTTTCCTGTATATCGCATTCATACCATTATAAACAAAATCAATATATGGAATTTTTTCCAGTATGGTATTTACACTCATAATGAAATAATATAGTATTTGTTTGCACTTCATATAGTTTCAGGAGTTATCCCTGATTAAATCTAAAGAAATTGCTAATACGCGGATGTATATTGTATCTAGAAGAATAAAATTTGTGCTACAAGATTGAACTATTAATTTTTTATGTTATTTACTTAATTATTAAATTTAGGGTTGTTGTTAGCAAAGCAGGATACATTAGGGACACAGTATTATATTTTATTGCCCTTTAAAATATACTAGCTGAGTGGCAACACGATGTGTTGCTTTTTCGGTTTCAAATGAAATGGTTTTATTTCTTAAGGAATAAAAACTATTTAATTACTTTTAAAAATATATTAGAAATTTTTGAAAAAAATGAAATAATTATTTAAAATTCACTTTTTCAAACTTTGGTTTTTGGCTTTTGATGTAATTCTATCAAATTAACGTTTTAATTTTTTTCTTCTTAACCAAAATAGAAGTCAGTTCATTCTATTAGAAAAACTCGAATCAATTAGATATAATTCGAATTCAATTAGAAAAATTCTAAGTCAATTCGATTTCATACAATTAGAAAAATTTCTAAAGGTTTTAATTTCTCATTTTATAAAACTAAAATTATTTCTGTTACTTTAAAATTATTTCTGGATTTCAATTATTAAATGACTCGTTCACAGACTCATTCTCAACTAATAATTTTTCCTTTTGGTATGTAAATATTAAATCCTTATGTAAATATTAAATCTCATTGGGGAAAAAGTGCTTAAATTATAGAAAGACATTTCAGATGAATTCAAAATTGGTGGTGGAAGAATCCTCATCAGTTGCTCATTAATTAGAAACAAATTTCACGAACTTGCTGGAATTATTAGTGAGTAAAAGAATAAGTCGCAAAATTACGAACTCGGCATTCAGTTACATTAAGATACTGTGCTGATCAGCGCAGGAAATTTGAGTTTTGTAAGTACGCATTTTTAGAATGATAACATTTTTTTATTAAATGTATTTGGTATATTTGGGAAGCTGAACATCTAGCAAACGCCGATAAAACTGACATTAATAGGTGCAGAAAACAGAAATATTTGTTCATCAAAATTGTCGTTTTCGTGAAATTCAGAAAACTGCTCTGGGAAAAAAGCTTCGTTTTGCAATGAAAAACATTTTTAACGTTATAAAAATGTGTATATCCTTAGAGATGAAGAGTTATAGAACACATGGAAATAAAAAATTGTCTATTGGAGGACGAAAAAGTTGTTTTTTGCATGCATGAAAATACTGGAAATTTGCGAAACGGAAAGGAGCTGGCTCACCGGAATGACAGTTTTTTCGGTTGTCCGCTTCTTTTGAGTTCGGCGATTTTAATTTATTAATTAAAAAAGCTTAAAGTTTTGAAAGATGAGGATGGCATCTCAGTGTGCACTAGGGTGGGTCGTTTTTAACTTTTTTTTAAAAATGGAAATCGCATGTGGTTGGAAAAGCTGTGAATTGCTATGAAATATTTGTAAATTATTTTTTTTGAAATTAAAATATATTTAGGCCAACCGCCTGGCCCTTGAAGATTCTCCAAAAATATAAAAAATGCATTTTTTATTTATTTTAAATTTTTTACGTATCACAAATTTTAACCGTCTGTAGAAATCGTTGCATAGCAAGACCCTTTTTTGTGATTTTTTTAAAAATTAAATTATATTTAGGCAACCACTCGGCCCTTGAAGTTTCTCCAAAAATGTAAAAAAATGAATTTTTTATTCATTTTTTAATTTTTTTACGTATCAAAAATTTTAACCGACTGTAGTGGAAATTGTTGTATAGAAAGACCCTTTGTTTGTGAAAAAAATTATTTTGATATCGTATCATATTTAAAGTCTTCGCTAGACCGATATTTTAACCCTTTGAAGTAGAATTTTGAATAAACATATTTTAAAAATTAAAGTCATTATTTAACTCAATATCCGATCTTCTGTCAAAGGATTAAAGTAGCTCATTGCTTATTTTGGTAAAATTATGGCAGAATAACCCAGAATTCACCATGAGGACGTGGCTGCATTCGAATTTCTCCCGCAAATCAAACACGGGAGCATTTTTTTTTCCTGTTTAGTAATATAGCAATCTTGCACTTTATATTTTGCCTTACTTTCGAAGTTTGGCATCGAGACGCCAATGTTGTATGTATCCATCGCGACTTTTTGATCCACAGACAGATGAGGATGCCTTTGACACTATCTTGACTGACCTTTCGACATCTTGTGTACGGCATAGGAGAGTTCACAGCTTACTTTCATTAAAGCCACCTATTTCAGCCATTTTCGCAATTTCTGCTCTGGGTATATGTTTAGTCAGTGGTTCTGTAAGTAAACATTTATTCCAATTGATCAGTTCTGCACAGTCAATTGCTGGAAATTTGATAGATGGAATCACAAAATCACATGTTGTTTCATTGTGAAGTGTTCGGGCCTTCATGATTCTTCTGAAGCCTAATTTCCTCACATAGGATCGTTTGTCGTTGATCATGGCAATCGGCAGGTTTTCTGGGTGACCATAAAATCACTCATTTGGATTACAGGATCCACTACTGATTTCAGCTCATATTTCAGATATCTCGAGTAGTGTACAAATTCCCAAAGGTGCTGTGTACCAGATGTGCATGAAGGCTCACTTTTAGCGAGAAACCAAACTTTTGCATACACTTTTGGAGCTTCCCACGTCTTCTTAAGATGTTGCAATTTGCTTAAAATCCTCATTAAAATAAAAATAATCTTCACTTTCAGAAGTAGAGCTACCATCCATAATACTTTCGCATTGTTGAGGTTGGCTATTTATCTCAGTTTCAGATTTTTGCTTATTCACACGTTCAGCATCCATTGCTTTCCTTACCACTCGAAGTTTTAGTACAGAAGTGATTTTAGCATCCAAATTCAACATACACATTTTCGTCCACGATCTCTGGTCCTTCAAAAATTCTTGTACCAAAACCGACACATTTCTTGAGATCTCACATGTGCACAATGAAAATTCCTGACATTTTCATGTTGAGATATCAAACAGCGAAGATTTAAAATCAATTTAAAACCTTCTAAATTTAATTTTCGCATCTTCACTTGATTTTCTACTAGACTTCTTCATATTCATGATTTTTTTTATGAAAATTTTATGAAACCGCGCAGTACAACCAAACCATCTATCAGTGAAATTCAAAAGAAATTTTGCTCGCCTAGCGGGGGCCTTGAATACACTGAAGTGCCACTGAATTAGGGATAGCAAAGCCTATGAAAATTGTATAGCGCTGCGCATCATGTATGCGCAAGTGAGGGCGCTGTGGTAACTGCATAAATAGCGAGTACTGTGGTTGTTCTGAATTAGTTGTTGGAATTGCCAGTATGGGTAAACTGCCTGATTTAGACGCCTTCGATCGCGAACAAATCGTAGGTGCGCGACGCATGGGCCATACAATTTCCGAAATCGTCAGACAGCTAGGATTTTCAAGGTCGACAGTGTCAAGAGTATACCAAGAATACATGGATGGTGGAAAAAAAAAACTAGCGATCGGGCAAACTGCAAAGGACAATTAGCCTTGACATTGCGTGGTGAGAGACGGCTAAGGCGTATTGTACGTAGCCAGCGAAGCCAAGCATTAGCTCAAATTACCACCCAATTTAATGACGGTGCCAGTCGTACAGTCAGTAAACGGACTGTGCAACGGTCGCTTCACCGTATTGGTTTCGGGAGCCGTCGACCTACGAGAGTACCATTGCTCTATACACGCCATCGGGCTACACGTCTCGCCTGGGCAAGAGAGCACAGAGACTGGAGTGTAGAGGACTGGAAACGAGTAGCATGGAGTGATGAGTCTCGATTCAGACTACTTAACGCCGACGGGAGGCTGAGAATATGGCGTCAGGCTCATGAAGCCATGGATCCTGCATGCCTGGCTGGAACTGTACAAGGGAATGGTGGCTCAACCATGGTCTGGGTTTCTTTTTCGTGGCACAGTTTGGGATCTTTGGTGCGTGTACCAACCTCCCTCAATGCAATTCGGTACGTAGAGTTGCTGGGTGATCACCTCCATCCGTTTATGCTGTTCTGTTATCCGCACGGTAATGGAGTTTTCCAGCAAGACTACTGTACCTCTCACAAGTCCCGGTTGGCTACTGGCTGGTTGGATGAGCATTCCTCTGACTTCTCTGTCATGAATTGGCCACCTAGAAGCTCAGACTTATATCCTATTGAGCATCTTTGGGATGTTTTGGAACAAGGCATGAAAGGCCATCACACAGCACCAAAGAACCTTAGTGCATTATGGACAGCTTTAGACAATATTTGGCAAGCCTCCCGTGGAACGTTTACAGAATCTTGTTGAATCTATGCCTTATCGTGTGGCAGCCGTTATCAAGGCCAGAGGAGGCCCAACTCGTTACTAGGTATGTATCCCTATTTCAGTGGCACTTCAGTGTATGATACAATATCAAAATATTTTTTTTTCACAAACAAAGGGTTTTGCTATGTAACAATTTCCACTACAGGCGGTTAAAATTTTTGGTACGTAAAAAATTAAAAAATAAATAAATAATGTTTTTTAACTCTTTTGGAGAAACTTCAAGGGCCGGGCGAGGGGCCTAAATATATTTTAATGAAAAAAAAAATTCACAAACTAAGGGTCTTGCTATGCAACTATTTCAGCTACAGGTGGTTAAAAGTTTTGATACTAAAAATATTTAAAATTAAATAAATAATTTTTTTTTTACGTTTTTGGATAAACTTCAAGGGCCGGGCGGGAGGCCTAAATATATTTTAATTTTAAAAAATTCACAAACAAACGGTCTTGCTATGCAGCAATTTCCACTACAGGTGGTAAAAAGTTTTGGTATTAAATATATTTAAAAGTAAATAATTTTTTTTTTACGATTTTCGAAAAACTTCAAGGGCCGGGCGGGGATCCTAAATATATTTTAATTTCAAATTTTTTTATAAACATTTGATAGCAATACTCAGATTTTCCCACCGCAGGCGATTTCAATTAAAAAAAAAAAAGTAAAAATGGACCCACCCTAGTGTGCACTTGACTCGTCCGTCCGCTTCCATCGGTACCAGTCGCGATCTCCTATGCTCGGTTCGCGAGATTAGCCCGTCTCTGTGGACTGCTCAATAACAAACATACATACGTTTGTTTACCTTCAACTATTAGTAGTAAGATATATTATATATATTTTTAAGGTAATTTTAAGAATACTGATCGTGACACAATCATGACGATACTTTGACATATTCCTCGTCAAAATTACGGAAATTCATCTACTAACGGCACTAAAAACTGTGTATGTTTTTTTTATTATTATCATGCTTGCAGATACCATTTGAGGGTGTCGTTCACCACTAGCGTTCGTCCCTCTGGTAGTAGTAAAAGAATTGTTTACCAGCAAATCCATCTTGTCAATTATAAGTGTGCCTTACGCACTCTCTGCTACACTATGGAGATGAGACGTATTTGTTCTAGTAAGATATTGCGTCTAGCCACAAGGTAATACCTGTGACGTAATGTTCCGAAGCTGCGGACATATCGTTTCAACGGACCTGCTAAAACATTTCATTTTAGTCGCATAGAGCACGTGCGCCATGATTCAGACAGTAAAGCTTCTGATTTAGAACATTGGCTATGTTATTACAGCTGGAAGGGAAACTTATTCCTACCGCTTTTTTTTCAAAATCTGGACTAAAGCTTCCGTCGGAGATCCCGTAAATATTTAAGAGCCAAAAAACAGGCCTACAGCATACAACAGCATCTACGTAAGTGACTTTTTTTTTCTCTGGGTATGCGGTGTCATTTGTCTGAATAAAATTGCATGCCAAAACCAGTTTACACAACAAAGGCTTGTTACGTCACATTCAGGTCAGAGATTTGCCTGACAAAGTTTTAGTGATTCATTTATCGCTGGAATTTATAAAAAAATGGGCCTAATTTGAGTATTCATGAATTGATACTTCCTCTCTGGGACTCATGATCATATTAGAGCCTTTCATTGCTGCAGTTAAAATGTAATTTTAAGTCTTAAGCATTAAATCATATGGAAATGTAATAAAAATATTTTGGTCTAATACTAAGCAAAACTTTCAAATGATATCAGTTGATATACCCCTCTAAATTTCAAAACTGAGCAGAAAATTCCCGATGGTATCATTTCTAAGCTATTCTACTAAATGACCAAGATATAAGATCTAGTCACAAAGATGATCTTGTGAGTAGGACGCCGAATTTCGAATTAAAAGTTCGCGGTTTCAATCTACACAATTTGCAGGCAAACGTTGCACCGGGGTTTTCCTAAAGGAACCGCATGAGTTCACTGATATCAAACATGGAATAGACATATTATACCTAAAATAATAGATGAATTTTCAAATAATTATTGTAGAGTATTGCATTTCAACCTCTCCTTTAATATAAAATCTTTTATCTCGGGCCTGAGAGTCTTCAAGGAAAACGGACAACCCAGGTTGCAAAATGCTGACGGCATTTTCCTTTATTCCTCAGATAGACTTGTTCCACAGATCCCTAGAAGGCCTCGGTCATTTATCTTGATTAAGTCTGTCGTTACGAACCGAGGTGAGCTGACAACCAGTTCAATTATGAATGAAAGGGGAGCACCGATGGAAGACTCCAGGTGCTTATCATTCGTGAACAATCACTTGTTAAGGCAGCATTCTGTAGGCGCCGCGTGCCTCCACAAAGACCCGTGCGGCACCCCCTTCTCGTTGTCTCCTATGACGGCAAGTGGCTTTGAGGACAAACTAAAAAGGCGGCCGCTTAGCCCCTGAAAAATTATTCATTATCGCCTCGGGAAACCCAGATCCGTTGCTCACTTGAGTTTCTAGAATGTTCGAACTTTCCGGAAAGTGATGCAATATCCGGTTGGACTCTCCTATAAGAGAGAGGGGACCCCTTGCCCGTGGCTTGCGTCTTTTTTGTTCCTGACCCGAGGCGGATCCAGATTGAGAGCAGCCGGGTTGCCGCCCTGAGAGGTAAAGTCTCTTGCAACTGATTTGCAGCGACGATCAGTTCCTGTGGGAGTGAACATACTCTGCTATTTTTTTGTTCGGAGACCAGTCTCCGTGGAAGTAGCCTTTGCTACCGAAATTTCCAGTGAGGAGTCCCTTCTCCTTGATTTTTTTGTTTTTCATCTCCACCGGGTGCGGGCAGTGGTCACCACCGTTGATATGGTTGGGAGCCCCTTTCCCATCAGGACGCAGTGCCGTTTCATCATCATTGAAGCAGGGTCAGTTTCTGCTAGCCTAGCGGACTGCTTTCGTTCTTACTCCGCCCTACGCCGATTTAATCGAGTGTGATACTTCCTAAGATTACCCGAAGTTTCATGTTGTACACTTGCAGTGTAAATACTTCATCATCATCATCTAGCTTAAAAAATTGCAGTTGTTTTTTTCGTGTAACGATTGATGTATACCTAGTGTGTTTAGTTCACCTACTAGTTGCAACTACGAACCTCAGTTCGCTACAATATATATATATATATATATATATATATATATATATATATATATGTGTGTGTGTGTGTGTGTGTGCAAGGAGTAAGAACAACATCTTGACTTCAAGAAGGAACTTTAGCATCCATAGAAGTAATATTTTCCATTTTATATGAATAGGAAAAAGGATAAGAAGTCATCAGGACGTCATTATCTTAATCAAATGTTCGTGAGTTCAGACCAACTCACCATTTATAAATTGTAGATGTCAGTGTTTAAATAAACGTATAAGAAGGGCTATAAAACTTCAGGATTTAGTATAAAAAATATCTCTGTAGTGTATCGTACGGTTTTCTATTATCATTCTTTGATTTAATGTAATCTGTAATAATCCTATTAAATTTACAGAAGTTTTTTTTATCTCTCTATAATGTAATGTGCATAAAATTTATCACTTTACCAGTTATATAATAGGTGAATTTTTTCTTTGAGGTAGTTAGACTGTAAGCAACATTCGATGTAGACAAGGAGGTAAACTTATCTATTTATGTAATCTATTTACGTCCACTTTTTTACAGTTCATAGTGCTTTTAAATGAAGAAAAGTTATTTATTTAAAATTTTGAAAATCACCAAAAAATGTTAAATTGAAGTATTGAAGTTTTTAATGCATTTTTTAAACTTGGTAATATGGTGGAAGATTTAACAACAACAGGCATAAATGAGAATGTTCAAATTTATTTCATTCCCCAGGCTTATCCATAGAATATACACAATCATAAATGAAACAATTTAATTTTTTTATACTTAAAAAATATATGTCATCAGTTTTAAAACCTATTTTCAATTTTATCAAATACTTAAACGTTAAGAATTTAAATTTATTTTTCCCAAATTATAGGCCTTCAGAAACGTTTTACGTGTTATAATGATTACATTGTAGGATTACGGAAAAATTGATATACTTCCAAGCAGAGTAAAATATTGTTTACAATATGATATAGATGTTTTCTTCTGAAAATGTATTTTGAAAATAAGCATTAAGGATATATCTTACAGAATTAAAAAAAAAAATTAGCTAATATCTATCTAAAATATCCATTAGCGTAGGCATAAATTCTTTCCTGAAATAGATATGATAAACTTGAATTCTATTATTAAATTAATTATAACAAAAACACTTTTCTGCATGTTAAGAAACCTCATACCTTGAAAAAAAAATTCTGAAAAAAGTCTTTTGAAATTTCATTACATTAAAAAAAAACAATTTTATGAGTTTTCTAAAAAAATAAAACTGCCAATATGAAACAAAAAAATATTTTTAACTGGAAAATAAATATCTTATTATGATTAAGTATCTTACAAACATAAAACCTAAAAGCGAAATTTTCAATTTGATGCATATATTTTTTTTTCGTGTACATTACGTTTAAATTTTAAGTAAGAAACAGTTTTATTTTTTATGAAAATCCTTTAAATAGTATGTTTCTATTTTTTCTGTAATGTAAGATTTTTTCAGCAGTTGTAACAGAGGTCATTATTTCGGGAAAAAAAAGTATCCTTTTTTATGTGATTACATGACATGCATTGGTCTTAAAATTTTAAACTGAAACTTTATATTTTTGATACCTGAATAAAATATCTGAAGCTCTGTTAAATAAAGCTTTTTATAAGTTCTGTTGAATATTTTTAAATCTAAACAAAAAAACCTTATAAATATACTTAAATAGCAGAAAAGGGATTGAGAAAAGATGTGACACTTGCCAGGTTAAATTTGAAAAGAAAAAAATGCATGAAAGCGGACTCTTCTTTTTTTAATGCTTTAACAAAGTCAGTTTTATTCTTTATAATTTTTTAATGTTTTTCTTTCGCTTTTTTAAACAATAATACCTTTGGCAAAATTTCCTATCATTGAAATTCATCAGCTAAAATAATTTTGATGAAAGATGAGACGAAATATTAATGAAGGTTTCTTCGACATAAACTATTGAAAATGAATGAAAGGATTTCAACTTTGTGTAAAAGAAAGTCATATTTTTTAGGTCTTTTGTAATGTATAATTAAAGTTTTTTTTGCCCAACAAATATGTCAACTCTTCTGAACAGGAAACGTTATTTTATATTAATAGACGATTATATAGTCGATATCTTTCATAAAAATGGGCATACAAAAAGCAATTTTAGATATTATTTTTTCGCTTAAGTATAGACAAACAAACAGTTTAAAAAGTAAACAATAGAAATAAACAAAATTAAAATTCAAGCATAGACTGCTAAATCACTATAACATAAAAGAAATCCTGCAAAGAAAACATTTTCAATAAAGGATAGCGCAGAAGCTTCATATCCCCATATTGAAAAAACAAATAAATAATCCAACAGATATAGATAAAAAATTATACTAAAATAGACAAAAAACAAACAGAAATCAAGCACTCTGGGCATCCACGCACCAACGGCAAGATTCTGTATAAGTGCCGGAACTGAACCATAAAATGACAGAGGTAATCGACAGGTCACAAACAAACAGTTTTACTCTCTAAAACCATGATTAACTGTTGAAAAAAATGTTAAAGCTGGGACCCGAGGTAGCTTAGAGGCAGCGCGTCGGCTTTTGACGCCGAAAGTTCTCGTTTCGAGTCCTGATAAGCGCTATTAAATACTTTCATGTCTAATCAGGATATGTACACATTAAATCTGTAGACTGGAATGGCCCTCTAGGAGGTCAGAGATGTTGGGAGAGGGTATGATTCCTCAAGATTATAAGTCACCCCTCCGGATTCTCTGTCAAAATTGAGTTGGCTCCTAGCTAATACGGACTCCGACCCTTGTGGTGCTATTGTAAAGCAGAGCCACACAACTAAGTCCTCAAATCATATATGGACTTGGTCTAGAACACTTCCGCCCGGGGGGGGACATTTGAAACAATAATAATAAGAACAAATTCTAATTCAGTTTTAAGCATTAATTCAAAATCATTCTTATGCTAATTAATGAAATTGCTCAAACATGTAGTGATGAAGATATTCAAAATCATTTACTCTCTTTTTCTACAAAGTTTCTTTCTTATACTGTGTCACATTTGAATATTTGCAACAACAACTGATGAATTATACTTTCTTGGATCATTCTAAAGTATTAAATCTAAATTAAAATTATTCCCATGAAATTAATTTTAAAGCCTCATTTCTATGCACCATGACGTTTTAGACTACATCATATAATTTGAATATCTATAAGCAAAATATTCATAATCTGCAATTTATATGAGGTCTAAACTAACTAAACAGAGTTTTACTAAAGTCTAAACTATTTTAAATTAGTTCTACCCTCTATAGAAATTATTGTCAATATTTGTCTGTTTTAAATATTTCAGATTCTTACATTGTTTGCGGATTCGCTGGAGGAAGTTTCAAATACAATACGTTTAAAATATTACAAGACTAAATGAAACTAGACAGACGTAAAATGCATTTTATGCAAATTTACGTATTATAATATCTCGGCATTCCATGTATAGTTATTAGAAAATATGAATTTTAGATTTTAATCTAGCAATCTCGGAATTTTTATTTTTTATTTACTTTTTATGAATCGTAAGCCACAACTCCTGTACAATCATTTAAATACGGTCAAGAGAGACTTAGCTGCATGTTTCAATCGAACATTCGTAGAGAAACTGAGCTGACTTGCATAATTATACAAGAGAAGTCAAGTGGTAACTTATCGGATATATGTAAATATACACTCCTTCGGTGTATAAGACAGGTTTGGACGCAGGGTTTGCCGTTGTTGTGGGGTTCTTAGCAAGGCGCAGACAATAAATACGGTGGAGAGAAAATAAAATGCGGAATTCCTTTAAATTGTTACTAGTGGCTGACAAAGTTCTAGTAATAATTAGCAAAAATTAGGACTTCTTTAAGTTGACAAAATACCACTTCAGTAGAAAATTTCATCTTCAAATAGTAGTTGTACGGCTGCCTGGAACTGTGGAGATGCATATAATTGAAACTGAATTTCGCAATCTGTTAGAAGAAGAACTGAATATATAGGACGATAAACAAAGAGAGGATTTTAAGGGAACCGTGCTAAATGTCAACCACAAGCTCTATAAGGAACCGTCTGATCCAGATTATGAAAAAAAGTTATTCGTACGCAGACCCCCCTAATCAAATATGGGTGTTTAATTTATAGGAAATATTAAGACCTTATTCGTATATTGTATTTAAATAAGCTAGATAGTTGATTGAAAAATTCTTAATACGATAGTTTATAATTGGTTTGAAAAAAATAACGTGTTAGAGTAATTTAGGAATTTACTAAGGAAAAAAATAGCTTACTTTAGAAAACAGTGTACTAAAGTAATCGACTTGACAAAATATATTACTCTTGCGAAATCTCTAAATTATTAAAAAAATAAAGGAATAAGGTAATTTTAATAACTAACATGAAAATACATACAGGAACAATTTCATCTTGAAGCAATTTTGGTTTATACAGTGTTAAGCTGTTTATGAGTAACACATAAAAATTCCAGTAAGAAAAAGTTAATCAGGGGATTACTAATAATTGTTATACCAAAGAAAAAACGTTTTATTTTTAACATTTTTTTCTTATTTTTACTGTTTCTAAATATCTCAAACCGTTTCTACAATCAACTTCCATACTGACTTATATATATTTAACTGCAATATAATTTATAATGATTTGTAAGATTCGGATCATTTGTGAATGTCAGAAAAAATTAGTTATCATGGAACTGTATCACGCGTGAAAGAATATTATATGGAGACATTAATGTAAAACATACTTACAATACCACTAATATCTTAAACGAAAATTACTAAATCTGTTTTTGCAAATTTTCCCTGCAAATGATGAACCTTACCTGATAAAAAATCTGGTTTTGCATTTTGTATTTTTTTCCGCTTTAAGTTCATTTGGCTCTAATATATTTTTTAAACTCGAGGTTTAGTTTCATTGCATTATATATTACATATCACTTACTGACATAATCTTATCGCATTACTGTTCATACATACATACATACGTACATACTCACATACATTGCTTTTAAACAGGAATACATTCAATTCACGTAGATAATTTCTAATTTGAAACTGTATCATTTTTAGCATTAAAAAAACTAATTTATAATATTTTTAATGTAAAATATGTCTTGCTATAATTCTTTTGATTTTTTTTTATCAATATACGAGTATACCAACTTAGTTTGAAAATATTTTTTGGTACTTTTCCATTAGCTGGGTACTAGACAAAAACCGCCACGTTTAAAAGTTGGAGCAGTTTTCGCCAAGCCTAAAAGTTGACCCGAGAAGAATATTTGACCCTTATGGACTTTTATATTTATTATATTTAATTCACACTAATAAATTAAAACATATATAAAAAATAATAATGAAATATAAAAGATCCATTTACACAGCAAGCATGAAATTGTAAATTTCGTTTACAATTGCTGAAAATTAATTTGTCTTACCATGCAAACGTCGGCACATAAATTCAGTTAAATAAGACTAAAATAAATTCGCGGGAACATTTAGGCTTAACGATAACTGCTCCAAATTTTAGGCTTGGCAGTTTTTGTCTGGTACCCAGCTAACGGAATAGTACCTATTTTTTATAGTAGTATATTTCTGTACAATAGCTTGGACGATGAATGTTGAACTCTTTAGATAACTAAGAATAGTGAGATGAATTATGCAAGAATAATTTTAATATTTTTAATATAATACTTAGTAAGCAAAATTTAAGGCACATTTGAACAAGTTCTTATATATTAGTTCTTAATTTATAATGATAATACTCTGAAAATCATTAACCCATTAATGACCAACATCGAATTCTTTAATGTTCTTTACCTAATTATGTTTGTACAGGTGCAAAATGAACTGAAAAAATAACAAAAAAATTCCTGCATTAAAATTTTAATTTTTATTTAAAATATGTTACCGTCCTATAAAAAGTACGCTAGGCACGGGAGGGTACAGGTTTTATACAGACACTTCAACCCTTAGATTTTCTAAAACTATTCCTTTTAATGTCGTTTTTAGATAAACGCATGAAACACATGGAACTCTGCGAAAAAATGCATAATAAAGTAAACACACGGAATTTAAATTGTATTTTAGTCATTTAAATAAATCAAAACAATTTAAAAAGCTGAAAATGCAAAAAAATAATAGGTTAAAAGGCATAAATTTAATAAATTATGTCTTATGATAAATTTTACACACTTTTATATTTAAATTTACGTATAAAAAGTGCTTATTAAAATACAAAATAATGGAAAAAGCAATTCGTAATTTTTTTTAGGCAATTTATATACAAGCTATTTTGTGTGAAAGATTTCAAAGCATTTATCATGCAATCCAACTAAACATTTATTGCAATTTCTTGTGAAATTTTTGCCACAGTAGGAGCATCTTATCTGTTTTGGATTCACAACGATTAAATGATCTTTTCCGTCATACCGGACATCACCAGACATTCTTTTTGAAAGTTTTTTTGGTTTCCCTGCAGCCAGACTGCTATTTGGTCTTTTACTGTACTTAGAAAAATATGTATGACAGATTTCTCTTCTAAATTGGAGGAGATCCATTCTGTTACTGTTATTAGAAGGGCATAATCTGTACAGTAGCCATGCATTTTGGATTGATGTTTCTAAGCTAAACAAAAACAGTGACCACCACCATTTTTTAGACCTATGGAACACCGGTATTGTGCAAGATTTTGATCCATTCGATCGGTGCCTCCCATAAATTTATTATATTGAGACACAATATACAGTTGGTCAATCTTTACAAATCTTTTATCAATATTCGACCAGCGTTTGGCCTGAGCTACAGGTTCAATACCATAACGGTTAAACGCCAAAGTAACGACACTATTGTCATTTCACCGAACCATTTTAAAATTTTTGCTGTTCTGAAAATCGAAACTTCCCCTACTCTTCTTTTTAACAGATTTAACATCTTCAAGTGGACATTTTTCAGCTCTACTAACCCGTATAGTGGCAGTCATCGGTAACTTCATTAGATGGTGGGTCCAAATAAATATCCGCTTCATGGAATGTATCATTATCAGATAACTCTGCCATTAAAGCTAATGCCTCTCCGCAGTCAAACTTAAAATAAAAACAAAAATATAAATAAGAGCTTTAAAACTTATCGATTGCTCATTTCAGTATATTTAGATCAAATATAATTTGAATTAAAAGACAAAACTAATTATTAAAATTTATTAAATTATAGACATTTAAAATACACATATTTAAAAAAGATCCAGACAATTACTTATGTACTTCGTAATTTTTCTTTATTTTTTAAAATCACGAAATACATAAAACATCCTTTGATTAAAATTTTTGTACTTAAGAGGCTAATTTGTTAATACGTTCATTATATTATCAAGAGGCTAATATTTCTCTTAAATAAGAAATTTTTTTAATCTTTCCTTAGTTGACAGAATTTTTATTTTAAAATTATTTTCATAAATAAGGAATACTCAATAATCTTTATTTATAAAAATAATTTATAACATCATTTTTCTGAAAATAAATAGCATTTCCTTTTCTCTATGGTAATAAAACATCATAAATTGAGAAAAAAAAGACGCATTCGTATAGCGGAACAGGTCAGAAAAACCTGCACCCATCTATGCCTAGCGTCGTATATATAGAACGCTACGCAAAAGAAAATATAACAGTGTTAAAAAATAATTTTAACAATTTTGAAAGATACGTATTTAAGAAAAGAGTATTGATTGTGATAACAGCATAAAATATTTTCGTAGCATTGAAAAACAATAAAATAAACTTACTTATTGCGTGAAGCCATTTTGAAAAGCTAATAAATGACTAACTCTGACTTTAGACATTCAAAGCAGAAATAGAACATTAATTTAGTGCTGCTAACTATTGGATAATAACAAATACAACACTTTATCGTGATATTCTGCTATTTCGATCGAAAAAAAATAAAAAAATCAGTGATTTAGAGCTTATTATGTAAGCGTTCTTTTAAAAGGACGCTAGGCACGAATGGGTTAAGGAGCATGAATATAGAAAATATATCTTTCTTTTTTAACGACATTAAAAGACACAGTTGAAAGTGAAAAACCAGTATATGCTCAGAACCACAAGAGCCAGGAACTAAAAACAAGAAAAGATAAGTGAAAAATAGGTTTTTGACAGCATCTTTTCCCCAGCGGTGCCAATACTGTCTAAAAACCAATGGATTGTTTCTAATAAGTATGATCTGAGCAATAAACATACTTAGACACCGTACAATCCATATGAAACAGAAGAAGGAATAACCAGTTGATTTATCATAGAACACGAAATCCGGCGCTAGACAAAGTGGAAGTTTAGTTAAGGAGACCGCAAGAAGACTGACGTCACAAACATTGCAACCATGGAGCTAATAGAAACACAGAAGCAAACTTACTAAGGACACTGTGTTTTATGACTATTTAAGCTAAGTTAACTTAGACATTTATTATGACTAAGGCCTGGACTCCACTTCACCAGAAAACGCGACAGAAACAGAAAGCGGAATTTTTTTCCGTTCTCCGTTTCCGGTGAAATTCTGCTGTATGTTGACTCCACTTCGGCGTCAAGATACGCCGGCGCAGATTCTGCTCAGTGCTGGCGCCATCTGTCGTCATTTTTTTGTTTCTTCGTTTATTGTTTTACATTGGCTTCGATTCGGAAATATAAATACGTAAGCTCGAAGAAAGTATGGAAAACGACACCGATCTTACTATGATTATATTATTATTGACGTTATTATTTTTTTACTGACGTTATTATTTTTCTATTGAAGAAGTTTAAATAATCATTGTAAAAATTAAAATGGAATAATAATTCTATTAATTTTCAACTGGCCAACTTAAAATGCCGGAAATTTACTGAAGTTCTACACAGAAATGAAACCAGTATTTTTAACTGGTGTTATAATTACTTCTCATAAATATACAATTCTCTCTCAATTATTACTTATGAATCATACCTATTATTACTTATGCATCACTAATTTTTGGTCATGAATAAATGGTATAGGAAATCAATTGTAGAATACTTTCAGTTAAACATTGGTGTTTTGTAGAATCATAAGTAATTTTCCTTTCATTTATGCAACAGAACAGTATAGAAAATGAACAATGTAATTTCTCGTCACCAATGATTTTATTTTGCTAAGAGTAAATTTTATTAATTTACAAGTTTGTACACAATGTTTTTGCCCTCTTAATGACAGAAGCCATACAATGTGGGTACATATTTTTCGGCATAAAGTGCTTTTATTTCTAATTTAATGCAAAGGTAAACTTGGGTAAATTGTAAAAAAAATTATTCCTTATTATACAACAATGGAGAACATATCGATGGAAAACATATTTTAAGAGAATGCCAGAAGAATTCTGGAAGCCTGAATTTCAATTACAAAGGAACCTTCAGCAGCGTCCTTTTAGCACTAGCAGATGCTAACTATAAGTTTTTAATGATTGATTATGGGCATTATTGTAGTGGTGGGATTTTTAAGAAAACTTTATTTGGCCGTTTGTTAATGAATTACGACTTAAATAAATTTCCACCACCAGATTTGCTGCCAAATTCTCAAAAAACATACCCTTATTTTATAATAGGGGATGAAGCATTCCCACTGAGGAATAATTTGTTAAGACCCTATCCCAGGCGTTCCAATTTCCTTTTCGAACAGGAAATATATAATTATAGATTGAGTAGACGCAGGCGGGTTGTGGAAAATGCTTTTGGTATATTAGCAGCCAGATTCAAATTTTTCAGGCGACCACTGAATTATAGTGATTCTGCTGTAAAAAGCATGGTGCTTTCTACTTGCTGTCTCCACAACCTGCTCATAGAAAGGTCAGAAGCCTACTGTCCGATTGATTATGTGGATTTTGAAGACAGCAATCAAATGCTGCAGATGGATTATGGCGAAAAGATGGTGATACCTTAGTTCTAAAAAAATTAGCAGTAACATGTATCAAAGAGAAGCTAAACAGCTACGGGATGACTATACAAATTATTTATGCCAGTGATCCGCAACCGCTGTGCCGTGGCACACTAGTGTGCCGCGAGGTGATCTTGACTGTGCTGTGGTGATTTTATCGATTATGATAATAAAAAAATTAACCACCCCATAAAATAGAAATTTTTCCAAGTAAAATATTCCTCTAACTTTTTTTTAATATGTAATATTTCTGGGTCGTAATTATACACAAAACAAAAATATGTTGTTAGCCAGACATTGTATGTATGCTCGAGCGTCATATTTCTGGATTTCAGTTAAGAAAGAATATCCACAAATTTCTGACAAGGCAATTGCAATTTTGCTCCCGTTTTCTACGACATACTTATGCGAACAAAGTTTTTCGACACTGGTTCTAACTGAAAATGACAAACGATCATATTTAAAAGGCCTTGACCATGAACTGTAGCTCTTTCTATTATAGAGCCAAATATAAAACGTAGAAATATAAAACGCACATTTATCAAAACAATCTCAAATATCTCATTAATAAATTAGTTATGTTTAAATTAACTTTGATTTATTAGGCTTAAGAAAAGACCAATAAACACATTTTAATATAAAAATTTAAAGAGAATTTTTTTTTTTACTTGTAAACTACAATTTTATATTTTTGTTCTTGCGTTGGTGTACAGTTAAAAATGATTTATATAAAACTCAAATGATTATAATTATCTTGATACATAGAGCTATTTTCTTGTGGTTTTTCATCTAATAAAAACATATACGTATTTATTGTAATTTATATATTTGCAAGCTTTTTCTTGTGGTGTGCCGCGGAATTATCGAAAAAACGTTGTTGTGCCGTGGGAGATAAAAGGTTGCGGAGCTCTGATTTATGCAATAAAGGCTCAGTCCCATGGCAAAACAAAGCAATTCAGCCACCAAATTATTCAAAATAACTAGTTTTTTTTAATTATCTCTTTTTAATTTTACTAATTTTTATTCACAATTTCTTTTTAAAGAATTAAATTCAAAACATATAAGAATTTAAAAATATTTTTATTCGTCATAATTTTCTATTTCTTTTTTTTTTTTTTTGCATCAAATTTTCAATTTGATGCATAGCATCTCTTCGATGCTTGTTTTTATAATCTTTGAGTCTACAACACAGATACTGGCAAAATTTTGCCACTCTATCATCTTGACTATCACTTTTTTGGGAAAAATATTGAGTTACACTTTTCGTGGTTTCTTGAATATTACACATCAAGGGATCAAGTTCTGTGATCCCTTTTCATTTTTCTAATACCTTTACTGAATCTAAAAATCAAAAACATTTTTGTTAGTAAAAGTTCTATACTATAAAAAATAACTTTTAGCTACTTTAAAAAAAGTTAAATAAATATTACATATAAATATAAATCAAAAATGTTAATTATTTTAAAGTACTTAATGTGTTGTTTCTTTGCCTATAATAATAAGTTAAAATTCATTAATTGGTGTTTGACTTAAGATTTTTCTTTTATTTATTTCTTACATATTCTAAATATATTACTTTTCTAATTATATACACTCTGAATATAAATCCAAATGTATCACTGCTAAACATATTTGTAATTTCTCATTTCTTAATTGTGAATAAAGAGATGAACTAATTAAATGTATATGCTGATTTTTTTGTTTGTTCACTTTTTTGTGAACTGTGAATAAGTGTGCGTACCATTTCACTTTATAAGTTACTTAGAAACATACTAACACACTATTAGATTATACTTTTAAGTACATCATCGTGAGTTTAGCAAAATATATTTTTGCATTTTTCATTTAAATGGGGGAGGGGGGGGGCACAGACAACACTGTTATAGCTGTTGAAAGTAGATAAAAGGGCGTTATTTACATAAATTGATGGACAGTTTTGTTTGATGATGGAGTTTTGCATTCTAGCATTAAGAGCACTATATCAACATTAAAATAAGTAAGTTTAAATATTAACAAAATTAAAAGTTATTCAGTTCATGGATGTAGAAAAGGGGGAGTTAAAATTATAATAATTCAATTTGAATAAGTACCATGTTTTAAATTTTTTAAATGGATTATGTACTTATTTTTCTCAGAACCTCCCCCACAAAACTAAATCCTAACTACACCCATGATTCAGTTCAAATATATCACATAAAAAAGTATAATACCCATGTGTAGGTGTTACGAAACTTGCACATGTAAATGCAGGGTAATTCACGGCATCCAATGTATTGTCAATTTCAGCTGAAGATTCGGCGTTTTCATTATCATCCCTAAAAATGAACATTGATTTTGCATAAAATTCTGAAATACATGTGATTTATTCATTTAAATTTACAACGACATTTCTAAATAAATGAGAAGGAAAATCGCTAGGTAGAGGATTTAAGATTCTCCTGTGCATGGTGAAATTTTCAAGCGAAATCCTCAGATGTAATATAAGATAGATCCAAATACACTTAAAAAGTTTTTTTTTAAATGTCAATTGATGCTTGATTTACTACTGAATATTTAATTGTTTCCCAGTCTAATAATAAATAATTTTTTAACATTGTTTTTTACATAAGGATATAAAAAAAACTTAATATAACACTTACATGATTTGAGGATCATCAAATACTGGCTGTGAGGCAGTCAGCTGAGGAGTTTGCTCAATGCTGCTTATTGAGCTAAAAATATGTTAAAAAATAATAAACTTAATATTCGTATAAACGAATACTTTTAGGTTTTGCAAAATTTTATAACATAATATACATTTATAAGATAGTATATACACAGATGACAATGAGATTTGTTTAAATGCATTAAACTTTTTAATTCTGATTCCTTTAAATTAAAAATAAACTTTCAAGTATACTATAAAAATAAAGCCAACTCTAAAGTTATTTCAGTTCTTTCTTCAGAAGCAAAAATTACTTGTGGGTATTTCTTACTAAAACCTCAGAGATAAACATTTCAAGAAAATCTATGGGTTTTAATTTACTATTTATTAACAAAGTTTAAAACAAAAACAAAAATCTATAACAATTGTACATTATTAATGCACGTTTGCATAGTACAAATCCTTTAACTTTTATCACTATAAATTTAAATAAGATTAGATTAAAAATGATGAAATTTGACGAGAAAAAAAATAATTTTTACAGCACATAGGAAATAAAAGTAATCACACACAACTATGTATACCAAGTTTTTCACTTTTATCACATACAACTATGTTTATCAAGTTTTTCATTTTTATGATACAGTAATTCTTGGTGTTAAAATTTAAGGTTACTTTTACGAAAACCTTTAATTACTCATATACATTATCATCTTACAGCTATTAACTGTTATTAACAATTATGAGAAATTCATGTAAATAAACATACCTTGAATTGTCACTGCATTTGCTTAGCAACGAGTCCAAAATGGGAAATAATCCCCACTTCGAAATGTAAAATGAACCTTCCACTGTACCTTTCTAAGTCTGGACCTTCCACTTTTTTTCTGCATCAGATGCTGTAAAATTAAATATTCATGTTGATGCTTCTGTTTGAACATGAATGAGAGTGGTACGAAAATATAGAAAAATAATAAATCTGTTCAACTTACCGCTAATTTCGAATTTCTTCGAAATCATCTCCCACACTGCTCGTTTCATCTGTATGTTTTTATAGTCCTTGTAAGCTTTGTCGTATAGAAATTTGTATAATCCAGTTTAAAAGGGGATGGTGGACTTTCAAATTACCCAAAATCGAGCAAAAATTGGAATTTTTTTTGGGAATGTATTAATATTTTAAAAACATGTAAATATTGGAATTAAATGCATTTAAAATGTGTAATGAAAAGAAAAATGAAAAATTGGTGGCTTTAGAATAGTAAGTATTAAAGGTAGATAAAAAATTATCTTTTAAATGACTTTTTCTCAAAATGAGAAATTTCCAGATTTGCATGTCTTTAAAATACTCCTCGCGTCATAATTTTTGACGAAATTTTATGAAATTTATAATAAAGATTCCTGTAATACATCAAAATAAAGTTATGTATCCATTTTAGGATTCGAGGTCATTTAGGTTATAAAAGTTTAACTTTAGTGTAGAAAAGTACAAAAATTTCGCAAAAATTCAGAGTACAAGCATAAAAATATTTTCTAAAAATTAACTATTCAACGAAAGTACAAAAAAATACATAACTTTGTTCAGAAAGTATTTATAAGCAATATAAATGCAAAATTAAGGGGAAAAGTTTAAAATTGAGTCGCAAGGAACATTTTAAAGAAGGGTAATTTAATTTAATTTTTTTAATTATAAAATATTTTTTTCAAAATATTTATAAAATATTATAAGGTGTTTAATATTGTTATACTTTAATGAATATATATACAAAATTTCATATCTCTGTGGTAAAAATTTCAAAAATCGTTTTGAAAGGTCCACTATCCCCTTCATATACGAATGCTTCCATATCAAAGCAAGACGCCATTGCTGTTTTGTGTTTCGTGGATCAAGACGCATTCCTATTGGCTGTCATACACGCGGAATCCGTCGACAGAAACGGAAAAGTTCAACATTTTCAACTCTGTTTTCCGCCGTCATTCAGCTGGGCAGAAAAAACCGGAAGTGCATAGATTTTCCGATTCCGTTTTCTGTTTCTGTCGCGTTTTCTGGTGAAGTGGAGTCCAGGCCTAAGAGCTATTATTATTTATTATTTTAATTACACTAGTTTTATTATTATTTATTTTACTTTTTAGTAGTTATTTACTATCATTAATCATTTAGTTTTGTATTACTAATTGTTAGCAACAGAACATGCTATTCATTAAATCTAAAACAACCAATTATGTGCTTGTAAAGACTATCAGGGTAATTACTACGTTTTAGCACTACTAATAATTCTAAAATGTGCTTATGCCTATATATATATATATAATAGATCTTATCGTTTATTTAATGTGTGATTTTAGAATTTAACCTCTCGTATTCGTTAACTAACTATATAAAATATTTTATCAAATCATGGGTCAAAAGGCATTCTCTCGTACTACACAATATTAGTTAGTAAATACTTAACAAGCACATAGGCTACAACATTTTAAGTGTATTTGATAAATCGTTAGCTGTATTGTTGAACGTATTAGCACAGCGAGATAATTAACACCAACCATTTGAACAATGTTGAATTATGCATGTTTTCATATGACTTAAATACTATTTCTGTTATACCAAATAAAGCGCCTGACGAGTTTAGTCGCTCATGTTGTTAACATAACCTTTTCAAACTATTACATCTGGAATGTAGTAAATAAACAGCCATAGAAGCAATACAGCTTTTAACAAATGGTTTCTTATGCTGCCGTAGTATTACACCACTTTGCTATCACAGCATGTTTGCCTTATTCTTGAATTGTTGTTTGCCAATGATTGAATTGTTGAATTGTTATTTGCAAATTGTTATTCTTGAATTTGGCTGATTCTTGAATTGTTATTTGCCAAATTTTATTCCCGCTCAATTTTTCTTTTCCAGATTAAATATCGATTAAATTTTCGATACGAACAACAAGTTGTTTTATGCAAATTTTGCTTTATGATGTTTTTCAATTCAACTCTTTGATGTTAGGATTACTGTTAAAACACGTTATTGCTTTCTGAACGACCAATTTTTCAGTCGTGGTGGGAAATGTATTTACTTTCCTTACCACACCATTTATTTATTTATTTATTTTCATAAACTTCCATAGAAGGCAACTGTAATCTGTGTAGTTTGTTTAGAAACAGAGAAATCCATTGAATAACATAATTTTTTCAAAGCAAATTGAGAACCAGTTTGTGAAACATAATGGATAAAAAATTTTGCTCATTAAATTGTTCACCAGTTAGTATGGCTATGATTAATGAGAACGAAAAAATGCAATTATTTACAAACAGTTGCATCAAATATAAACTCGCGGATATTAAAAAATAAATAAATAAATTATTTACTGTCATTCAACCATAGAAGAAGTTTGTAGTTGCAGATATCTTGCACAGCGGTTGTTTGTTTGATTTGGAGTAATACGGGCATCTTTTAAAATACGAATTAAAATTGGCCGCGAAAAACAGCTTAAAGCCGTTTCTAAACGGCAACAGAAACTCATTCTAGTCACAGGTTTCGTAATCATAGACTCTATTTAACATAGGATTACGTTTCTCCAAAACGGTCCGCAGTAAACAAAAACTTCAGACGTTAAAATCGTCGTCACAAGTTATAAATAAAGAGTGGCAGAAAATTATTTCTAAAAGTGTATTTTTTTATCATTTTTCCCCCTTCACACTTAACCCTTCATACTCATCCTTCTCTTCGTATGTAGGAATTTTATTGTTAAAAAAAGTAAGCAATGATAACTAATCCTACGTTAATAACCCGTGGTAGTTTCGTTAGAAGAGTCTACCGATTTTTTTTTTAAGATAGTGATCTTATTCAAGTACCATCGTCCAGTCCGTCTCATATTGTGATGTCTTTTATCACTCGATCCTAATGGTCCTTTCGAACTGAATCCGGAGAGTTACGTACCGTCGTCTGCGTTAAATTTTTAACCAATCACAGAGCTCAATCATTCACTACGTGATACTTCAAACGAATAAAATGTCATATCGACTTTCTTGGAGTCAACGGAGTAACCGCAACAAGACGGAAAGTATTTAAAACATGCCATAAAATACAAGGATTTTCACCAGACCTCCTTGCAAATCTTGCTTGTGATTAGTTCAGCGGTTATTTATGCACCGTTTGATATAGACTGGGAAATACTAGACTTTTCTAATCCATAGGTTACTCCCGGGGAAATCCACTAAATGCTTGAAGGATGGGTCTTTCTTGAATTGACGAGACGAACATAAAAGAGAGTATTTGGAAAGACAGCTCAAACAAAACGATCGAAGACATGTTCTGAAAGGAAAGAAAATCAAAAAAGGAAACAGTAATGTACATTATATTTTTATGTCAACTTTTAATTATGAAGTCAGAATACGAAGGGATCTCATTTGATAATCTTGATAAATGTTACAAAATATTTTTATTATAAATAGGACAATGCTTAACGAGTAGAAGACATATGTAAATAAGATAGAACTCTGTAAAAATGTCCAAAAAGGTACTGATATCTTTCCATTTTATTATAAATAATATTCTTTTTAATGCAGGAAAATTTCTTATTGAATTTACATATTTAAATTTTACATATATATTAAAACCTCCCAATTTTTCTCTAAGACATAAATTTCAAAGACATAACTTAAATTTTAAAAGCAAATTTTTAATAATAAATACCATTATATCACTCATCAATAGTTTTAAACGAGAATGTTCCAATTTTTGCTGACTTTATTCTTTAAATTTTAAATACCCTTCTTAAATTTCCTTTAAAACATCAAAGAACTTAAATAAATATGTATGACACTCGCTGCTAACAGTACAGGTACTTTCTGGGATAAAATGTAAACTCTAAAATTGACTTAATATTCTTTTTAAGTTTCAGAAATGACTGTTAGAGGTATTTTTTTTAAGGTCCTTCCAAAATGACATAAAATTCGTCCAAAGAATCATGGGAAGAATTCCCCTCTTCGTCTCTTCGTCTAGGTGATCCCTTGGGCAAAATTTACTTAAAAGGGAAAAAGGAGGAAAAACTAAAAAGAGGTAAGAATTAAATATATGCTTAGGAAGTAATATAAATATAATTTTAGGGACATAAAGGAAATCCAAGTTCTTTAGAGTTCTAGTAAAAATAATATTTGAGCATATGGAGTTTAATGAAGGATGATAAATAAAACCATGTGTAAATATAAATCGTTTTCTTTTTCCTAAAAAAAAGCTGGACAAAGAGATTTTGAAATTGAAAACATGCCTTCAAATTTTAAAATAAAATGTAAAAAAGAAAATATATATTATTGATAATGTAAAACTTTGTTTTTTAAAAAGTATAGTATATTGATAAAAGGTATATTATATTGATTTTATACTTTGCCAAGAGCAGCGGGCCAGTAATCTGAACGTCCCTGGTTCGATGCTCGTCCCTTCAAATCTACCGCCGTGTTCACTAACGGTGGTCGGGGCACGCAAAATAGGGCATGGCTACAATGTCCTCCAAGTTCTCAAATTTACCTCTGGTTGCACGGGTTCAAGTGTTCCGGTCTCGTCACTTGACTCGGTTCAAAATTAAGGGACTGGTCATTTAGCCAAGTCGGACTCCGACCCTTGTGGGGCTAATTCAAAACAGCAGCCGCACCTTCATCGCCGATAGCCTTCGTGACTTGATCTGATGTTTCTGTCGGTCAAGGGGCATTGCAACAACCACATACTTTGACATGAAACATCATTTCTTTATATTTTAATAAACGAAGCAAAGATCATTTTGATGAAAATAAACTTCCACTTTTATATTAGACACATAGGATTTTTTTAAAAATTAAAATACAGTGGTCGCAGTACATGTAACCGATTTTCATATTTTCATATTAAATATACCACAGACGTAAATGAAAGTGCACTTTTTTTCTTTTTTTTATAATTATTCCCTTGGGCAGTTTTTCTTCCTCATTTTAATACGATATAACTACAACATAGGAAAAGAAAAGATTGCAGTAAAAAATAAACCATTCAGTAGGATAAAATAAAAATTATTTCAAATTCGTGAGCACAGCATTGTCAAAATTTATAAATTCCATTGATCAATTTTCTACTGAAGAAAACCAAATTTACTCATGTTTTACTTTGTCGAATAATGCTTAATTTTAAATTTAGATGTTACGTATCATTGAGACATAATATATATATATATGTGGGAAGCGAATTCTTAAGTAATCAATAACTTCACAATAATGCATGAAATTTTAACTATTCTATATTTAAACTTGATTAATATAAAAAAAGAAAAATTAATATGTACATAGAGTTGAGTTGGTTAATAAGGTAACGACTACAACAGTCTCTGAACTATACAAATATACTTCTAGGGGCCGTCTTGCCCAAACTTCAGTTCATTACAGGGTCGTCTGCCCTTTTCTCGCACGACCGTCAGCGTCGGCATCCAGGCGTCAACTGCCAAGTAACACCTCTCTCCGCGGGATGGCACTGTCGTCTCCTCGTTTACTCAGCGCTGCGTTGTGATCGTTTCTATATATATATATATATATATATATATATATATATATATATATATATATATATATATATATATATATACATATATATACTAGCTGAAAACCCGCGCTTCGCTACGGAGTACATTGAAATTAAATACAACGGTCAATGTATGCAATTAATTCCAAAAAAAAAATAAATAAATATATATATATATATTTATAATAAATACGACGATCAATGTATACAATTGATGTAAAAAAAAACATATTTATAAAAAAATCGTAAGGGATATTTTTATAGACAAAATAAAGTCCAATCGTCTGCCGCATTAGCAAGAAAAAAATATTTTTTTGTCTTTTTTTTTTTTTTTGGCACGTGACGATAAATTTATTTAAAGTGCCAGAAAAAGAAATCACGTGATCAGCATTTAATAAATTAAATTCTAAAAATTAATCTTTAAAAAGTCACCAAAAATCAGGAAATGGAGTTAAAAATTCGAAAAAAATTTCATTTTGAAGGAATTTTTATGATCTTTCTCGTGATATAAATTTTATAACCCTCAATGTATTATTTTAAATGCAAACGTAAAAAAAGTTTAAAAAACAGCTTAAAAATTTAATTTAAAAAAATCTAAGAAAAATTTTTGAAAAATCTTTCTTAGTGCACCCCTACACTATTAGAAGAATCGCCATGCAAAATTTCAGCCCTTTAGGTCCAGCGGTTTGGTCTGTGCGTTGTATGTCAGTCAGTCAGTGAATGAATGAATGAATGAATGAGTCAGTTACGGAACTGTTTTATATATATAGATATATATATTTAATATGATGTAAGGAAGACGTCATTTTAACTTACGTAAAAGTCTTACCTGTGACAAAAACTATATATATATATATATATCTGAAGAAAACGATACTCGACATTTTTATTGAATTTACACATTGTGACCTTAGGTAGAAAGCATATCCCAGAAATCTAGTATTAAATTTCAGAATAAGTATTTTACATTATTTCCGAAATAACGTTTTCAAGAAAATTAAGTTCCCGTCATTTTTTACTTTTATTTTACAATTCAGAAACACATGTTCACTCTGAAGCATATATTAGTAGAGTAAATTTCCATGACTGTTAGCAAAGTTTGAGATTTCATCAAACATTATAACTACAAAATAATATTTTTTTCTACACAACAGCAGGAAACCTAGATGATTGTATAGTTAAATTTATTCCTGAGTATTTCTTTCCATTTGCTTACAATGCGTTGGCATATTTTTACGAACAAATTATTGTTTTTATTAAGAGGAAGACATATATTATACACCCAGACAAATATATCTGTATCTGAAAAAATATATTTGTGCAGATCTGTCAAGGTGCTATCATGCATTTTATCCTTTTGAACAATTCTTTTGAATGCTAACACTAGCAATCTCGAAATTCTTATTTTTGATTTGCATGCTATGGGACGTAAGCCATGACTCGGTGTGGCTCTGTTAAAAATGATTGAAAGGGAGCAATTGTATCGTTCGATCTAACATCCTTAGATAAATTGAGATCACTTACTTGCTCATATCAGATTAGTTAAGTCGTAGCAAATCGGATAGATGTAAGCACAGACAAAGCTGTCGAGGACATAAAATTCGCCCTCGATATGGGCTTCTAATTTAGATGTAGCTGGTGAATAAATATGCTGAATGGAAGATATTTACAAATGTAGAATTTCTTTAAATTTTTACTGGTGACTATCGAACAGCAGTCCTCCATCACACACTGGAAAACCTAACGTCAACTACCATCATTTATCATGAACATGCATTTCGTTTTTGGGAAATACACGCTAAAAACTAGTAATTCTAAAAAATAGTAATTCTTGGAACTAGTAAGTCAAGAAACATTCAATGAGCGTTCTCAATACACCGCCAACGTGTCTGTATGTTTTTCGATAGGTTTGCTATAAGAGCAAATGAAATAAAACTTGCTCATCTATTGTTTTAACCCTCTGATGGGCTCCGTTTACACAGTCCAAACGCCTAAATCTAGTCTTTTTTCACTTGCATTTAATGTATTTCAGTTAAATGAGCAGTAAAATGGTCAGTAATGCCATCTGCTATCAGATTAAAGAAGTAAAAACATTTTGAAACCTTTAATTGGAAATTTTTTGAAGATTCTTTAGGTAAAAAAAATCGGGAAAAAAAACCATCACCGTGCAAACGGTGGGGGGTGTTGCCCGTGAAAGGGTTAATAAAAGGAAATAAGAAGTATGATACAGAATATGATAGATTTTTATTATATCATAATTATTTTTTTTAATCTTAGGATTCGTAATTGGAAAGTAGGATATTGTAACTTTCATAAAATGATCACTTCATATATAATTTTATGAGTAAAATAAAACTATAAAAAATATTTCCCGGAATAAAAGGAAAGTTTACTGTATTGCAGAACTTATAAATGAAAGATACGACTAACATAAGGTTGGCTTGTATTGTGGATTTGCATAATCTCATGTCGGCAACAATGAGTCATTTTTAATCGCTCCGATACATAGCTTTGAGGAAAACCGAGGATTTTTAAATATGGTGTAATTTATTAATGTTCTTTAATAAGTGTTAATAGCTACTGAGGAAGGATACTTTGAATAAAAAAATAAGTGCATGTAAAAACTGTAAATATCATTATGAGTAGAAATACTGTAAAATTTCTCAAATTAATAAATACAATTCTAAATATCTGTGTAATACAAATAAATAATGGAAAATTTTTGACTGACAGACATTTTTTTCTGGTATTTCAAGAACTTGTTCAATTTCTTTCTTCTTATGGTTGAAAATTTAAATAATGTATCTGATACATATATTTAACCAAATAGTTTTAAAATACGTAACAAAAATCTGCAGAAAATCATTTATTTAAAACCTTATGGGAATTAAAGTATTCGATAAACTTCAAATTATAATAAAATTAAATAATTAACTGTATGAAATCGAAGTTTTTCCTATGTTTCGGAATGAATAATTTTTAGAAGATCTTAAAATTTTAACTTTTATGAAATTCATCTTTCTATCATTAGATATATACACAATTTCGTCATTTCAATCTGCAAAAGGCCTTAAAATGCCTGTTGTATCATTATGACTTGATCATTGATATCTTTTTATATTAAATTAGGTATTTTGTATCATTTACTAAAAGGAATTACAACAGATTTTGACAGTAGCTTAGCAAATATAATGAAAGACTTCAGTTTCAATTTAGTTTTTACTATTAAGGAAGCTAATGGAGAGATGTAAGAAAATATTTTGTCTTATTTGATTATAGACATTTATATGTATTTTAATCGAACGATGTAATTTTATCTTGCAATACCATAATAGTTAAATGAATCGTAAAAAACGTAATTAAAAACAACGTAACGTAAATTAGTGCTCATAAAGGACAGAAAAATTATATAATCCTCAATAATTAACGCGAGATGGCAGTTCCTCTTTACATTCTACTCGCAAGTTAAAGTATACTGAGAATTTCGTGAAATACATTTTCTTTAAATATAATAGTAAAACTGTTAAAATAAATATCAAATGGTAAGAGAAATTGTCTACTAAATTCCAAAGATATATATTCGATGTTCTCCCAAGCTATCATGTATATTAGTTATTATAAATGTAGTTCTAAAATGTGTTTTATCTGCAAACCTTCTTAGATCTAAATTTGTGTTTTTATTTTATTTCCGTCATACGAAAATTTCCTAATAACTGAAATATTTAAATTATAAGTAATACTAAAACCTTCAGTAAGACATTAATAAAGTTTTTAGACAATTTTATACAATTAGTGTATTTCAGGGAAGTAAAATTGATCCTTTCTTGGATTACCCATTTTTCTTTGAGGAAAATTTTTACCCTTCAAAAGATAACAGATAGATATTCCTTTACCAGCGATGGCAGAACTTTAATTTTTTATATCCATATATGATGAAATTGAAAATTCTTTCCTACAGAACACCCTTCTCTTCAGTAACTTCATTGCAAGTACAGATGGTAATTTGTTATCTACGAATTAAATAGTGCTGTTGATTTTTTCAGTCACTTACTTTCTTGCCTCACACATGGACTAAATTCAGGTATACAGTTTGTCGAGCTAAGAATACGTAAGATGAATAATTGGGTTTTCAGATTGCCATATGCTTTAAAATATTGGAAACCTAAAAATTGCACAGAAATCACCTAAAAGTTATTTATTCGTCTGTTTTATTCAGAAAATGAATAATTTATAAATATTTTAAGCTCAAATTTTGCAGATACACAGTTCAAAGGATGAGCTGGAAGATTTAAAAGAAAAACAAGTAATATATAAAAAAAAAATTTAAAGTCAATTCCTACTTAGGTCAACAAAGAAAAATTTGAGTGTGAACTAATAGTAGGAATTGAAAAAAAGGATTGCCTGCCAGAACCTTGCCTACTGTGCGAGATTAGGAGGGATGAAAGAGAGAGAAAAACTTTGTCAGGTTAGGGATTCGATCCCCCAACCTACAGGACGGGAGGAACCCGCGCTACCGCAGTGCTACCGTTTACACAGCAAGAAGCGGGGAATTACTATTCAAGAGCAAGAGACGCTCTATGTCTAAACTAAAATTGATTAATTAAATTTAATTAATGAATTAATATTTGAAAAAACTGTATTAACATCAAGTGTCATCCACTACAAGTTTAAAAAATGTATTTGAATTTGAGTGGATGAATAAAAAGTATTTTATTAACGATTGAAAATTTGAACAAGATATATATAGGGAGAGTGTGAACTAATAGCAGGAATTGAAAAAAGAAAAATATATATAAAAAATGTCCGCTAGGGGGCGCATTGCATGAAAATAATTTAAACAAGCTACAAATTCCAATTCAGGCATAATTTATTCGTTACACACTGTAAAGCGATGTAAAGAAAATTGTTCAACGCGGGCTCCCTCATTAGTATGTAAATTGTGCAAGCGATGGAAACGTGTTAAACAGCGGACCGCAGCTGTTCGCCAGTAATCTGTCGAACATACAATGTTATGCGGTCCTTCAAGTCAGCCAAAGTTGTAACATTCCCCCTGTAAAGAACATTATTTAAATTGCCCCATAACCAAAAATCCCACGGAATAACATCGGGAGAACGGGCCGGCCAAGGAGTAGGAAACGGTCAGCTAATCACCCTGTCATCCGTAAAATGTTGTCGCAAAAACTTCCGCACACAGATTCCATTATGTGGAGGGGCACCATCCTGCATAGAAGTAATAGACTCAAGGCATTGTCCTTGCTGGAGTTAAGGTAAAACGAAACTGCTGAACACATCAGGATATCTGGGGGCTGTTACAGAACATGACACAGATCATGACAGGGCCATTATATTTAATTTTTTCAAAAAAGAATGGTCCAGGGATAAATTGGGAAGTGAATCCACACAAACAGACGGTAACTTTGGCGAGTATAGCGGAATTGTGTAGAAGTCACGTGGAATTTCAAGGCCCAAAATTTGACAATTCTGGGTGTTCACTGTTCCGTTCAGATAAAAGTGCGAAAGTTACACCAACCTCATTGAAAAGCTTATACGGTGGTTTATATATTCACATATTTTATACTGGCTTTAAAACAATTAATATTATTTTAAATTACTTTATTAGACAAGTTTACACATATTGCAGTCGCATAATTATTTCACATAAACACAATTTTGTTCCAATGATAGACACATTTTCAAGGTCGAAATAATAAACAAATATGCAATACCATTTTCTTAGCTATAATACGAAATTAAATTCTCAAAAAATTATAATACAATATACATTGATACTAACTTATTTAAGCAAATATGTACAAAGCCGATCAAGGTACATGTCCATAACATTGGCATCGAACCAGATCATTTTACCAATATATACAATTTCCTATGTGATTATTTTCACAGTTAAAATGTGTTCCGCACTTAATGCAGAATACTTTTTTTAAAAATACCTATAACAAATACATGCAGCTAGTTACAACTAAATTTGTTCACAAAATAATATGCAAAGAAATATAAAGCAAAAGGAAGAAGAAATATATAATAAACAAATAAAGACAAATCAAAACAGCTCAACAAGATACTAAGAAATCACGTGCGAAGATGGCATATGCTGGTCCATAAGATCCCTCACAATATTCTTAATAGCTTTCTTACAATAGTAGTCACAGAAGATCTTATACAGATCCCAATTCTCAAATCCCATGATAAATTTCTTCTAATGATGTTATAATTGTCACATTCGAATAAACAGTGCTTGACCGTTTGAATGGCCCCACATGGGCATTTATCGTCCTTCCTAAGGAAGCGCTTTTGGTAAGCGCCAAAGCACCCATGTTCAGTAATGGCTTGATTGATCATAAAATCTCCATAGTCTGCTTGCATTAACATATTTAAAGATGTTATATACACTTCTTCCCTTACTCAAATTATCCCAGTTAGCTTGCCATGCCAATTTATCTTGGTGTTCTATCTTTCTTTTTACTAACATCCGATTATACTTATAATTGGTTTCAGCCTCTTCCAATTTCGTAGCCTCTTTTGCGGCTTTATCTGCCTCTTCATTTCCCTTTATACCGACGTGCGCTTTGAACAATGAAAGATTAAACAATGAAACTTTAAATTTTCTCTACTAATGATACTTTTAATTTTTTCCCCCTCAGCCCCTTTATATTACAAGTGCCTAATGCCTCCAGGGCGCTTCTACAATCAGTATAGACGTCGCTTTCCCTGAAACCTCTGTCCTTAATAATCTCCAATACTTTCTGAACAGACAGCACCTCTTCTTAATACGAGTTACCGCCAATAATTCTTTCTCTATAAACTTCTATCCGTTCTTCTTTATAATAGTAAACAACGCCCGAGCCTACTCTGTCACGAATTTTCGACCTGTCTGTGTAAAAAACATGGTCCGAAATCGGCTTAGCATCAAACGTCCATTTAATTTTCATTATGTCTTCTATATTCTTTATCTGTTTAATACTGATTTCACAATTGGCAGTATGAAATACCTCATTTCCAATCATGATCTCTTTACTTTCTTCAAATAGCCCATTCCGCTGCTTATTTCCTTTAGCCTTAATATCAAGTGGTGACTCAGCCCGCCAGTACATTTAAGGCATCGGCATCGGTTGAAACCGTAGAGTAGCACATTGTAATAGATATCAATGAGGGTATCTGCGCTTGCCTGATCTTAATTTTAAATTTCTCTTGGTCTCTGAACCACACTTCTGAGGCATATAATAATATTTTTGCTATGACTATTCTGTAAATTTGCTTAATGATTTCAGGTTTCAATCCCCACGTCTTTTTCACCAAGTGCACCAGTTTATACAGAATTTTTATTAACAGTTCAGATAAAAATGAGCCTCGTCACTCCAGAGAATATTCCACGGCCAGGAGTCATCGACTTCCATTCGGGAAAGAAAAGTCAGGGCAAAAGATAAGCGACGGTCATTGTCGGTAAGAAGCAGTTACTGGTTGTGCCTGATCTTCTACGGAAAAATAATCACTATTTTATACAGGATCTTCTGCACTGTGCTATACGGTACATCTAATTGTCATGACACTGCACGTGTACTGCTGACTCCATGATCATTTGTCAGTGACTGCTCGACGACGGTCGTTGCTACTTCTGAAAATACTTCTTCTCTGATAGACTTTCGCCCTCTGCCACGTTGAATGTTTAAACACCCAGTGTTTTCAAATCGAGATATCATGTCTCCCACACCTTGGGGAGAAATTGGACCCCGACGCAATTTCTTTTGACGTTGAAATTCGCGAAGAGCAGCAACAGCATTTCCCTGGTTTTGATAAAAAAGTTTTACGATTAACGCGCGTTCTTGTAATTTAATTGCCATCGTAACTGAAAGAATGATACTCACTCGATTTCATCCTTTTCATACCCAGAATTCACTTTGAATTCGTATGCTAATGCAAATCAGATTGTTTTCTTCTTTACTTGCAGTGCCACATTTATCAACTTTTGTACCGTCATAATGCTTCAAAATGTAAAAAAAAAAACAGTTTTAAACATCATAATGCTTGAGAATGTAAAAATAAAAAAATAAATGACTTTTTTACTGTGGACAGTTATTTATTGCATGAATTTTCAAGCATTTAGGCTGTAATGCGTTCCATCGCGGAAATTTTTAAAACTTTTTTTTCTTTTTTTTTCAGCGCATTCCTTGAATTGTCTATATGCAAAATTTTAGCTCAATCCGCCTCAGCTCAATATATATATATATATATATATATATATATATATATCTTAAAATTTAGAAGAAAAACTGAAGAAATTCTTGAATTTTTTTGTGTATCTGTTAAAACTTAATTTTTTTCCCATTCTTCTGAAAATTTATCTTAAAAGAATTCAAAGTTAAGAGATCTTAATAGAATGCAGTATAAATACAATAAGAAATAAAAATAAGTTAAAAATAAATTTAGAAACAAAACTCAATAAATTATTGGAGTTTATCACGTGAATCTGTTAAAACGTCATTTTTTTTTCGTTCCTGTAATGAAAATTTATCCGAAGAGAATGCAAAGTTCACTTAACCTTCATATATATCTCAAAGTTCCCTAAAATGAAGTACTCAATTGAAAACTTTTAAGAGGGTAATCCTTAACTAATTTGTCTGTGGTTTTTCCTCACTTTTCATTTTATATTTTATTTAAAAAGACTGCATAATAAAACTTCAAGAATGAAAAAAAAAATATTTCTGTCAAAATGAGGTAACTGAAAAGAATTTTCAAAAGCAAAATATCCTTTTAAAAGAAAAACGTAACCACGTAACAAAGAGCTGCTTTTTCACCAGAATTACAATTCAAACAGCTCATTTTACTTTTTTTTTTAAAGAAAAGATAGTTTAATGCTGAGAAAGCGAAAAGCTTTTGTACGGAGTTGCTGCAGACTCTTTGTCGAATTTCTATTATTTTTAATGTTTTTTTTCTTTACATTTATCGAGTGTGACTTAACTTATAACCTTTAATTAAAGAAGTAAAATATCGACAGCTTTAATAATGGAATTCAATAATTTATTATTATAATTATTCATCTGCTTAAGTGTGTAAATGATGTTGAATAGCCAAATACCTTAGGGCAAAAAGTGAATAAATTTTTAAGTTTAGTTTAGTTCCAACTTTTTTGTGATTAGAAAAAAAATATTATGAATTGCTTTAATATGAATATCGGAAAAAATAGAAATAAACCTATTAATCTCTTGATTTAATAATTCATTAGCTCTTTATATTATTCTTAAAGTTTTGAAAAATCATTAAAGAGAATTTTAATATGATATTAAATATTTGTAAATTAAAAACACTTCTGAGAACAAGTACAAAGAAGTCAAACAACTGAGAACTGAAGTCCGCTAAATACCTTTTATCTAAATCATTATATTTAAGCTTGGTAGATATAAATGTTTAAAAATCCCAGAAAAAACTAACTCTGTATGGGAGGTGAATGCATCTATATTTATTACTAAATTTCCATATTATTTTAATCAATGATTTCATGTTATGTTGTATGACATAAAACATAAGGGTCTGGATTCTTATCCTGATTAAGGAACATGTTTATTGTTGCTATGTTCCTCATTGCATCCCTCTTAAACTATCTCTTTTGATATTCCCTTTTAAATGTAGCTTTGAATTTCCTTAAGATAAGAATGGTACAATAGGATGCTTTCCCACTGAGATGAAATGCATTCCTTTATATTCTTACTTAATTATCATGTCATTTTAATAAATGATTTCATGTCAGTCACGGTTGGAAACAAACTAATGCAAGGGCCTGTATCCGTGTCTTTATAAAGGAAATGGTTTATCGGTGTTATTTCACTCTTCGAATACCTCCTACACAGTTCCTTTCCATATTCACATCAGTTGCAAGTCAATAGGGGCAAAAATTACCTCCGAACGCTCCTTGGAGAGTAGAAAGGGGTGAGCTGTCCATTACATGTTATCATATGTTTCCCCATCCACACTAGCAACGCACGATTCCTCTAGTCAGATACACCAAAATTGCTTAATAGATGCCTAAGTTCTATAAAAAAAATGAATTAAAGTTAAAGCTGAAATTTACCGATAACGAATATGGTAAAAGGAAATTTAAACAAAAGAGCAGGAAAGAAACCAAATTTTCCAAGTGGATTGTGTACCTTGTTATTGTGCCAGTGTGTATTATGCCAGATGGGAACCATTTGACAATGCTTGGTCTTTTGATAAATTGCACTGCAGACCTGGGTAGCTGTTTGTCATATTTGCTACCTGCTTAAGCCTAAGGATATAGTATCTGTTTATCTATCTATCTATGTATTAGATACACACACACACATATATATATATATATATATATATATATATATATATATATACCGGGTGACCATAATTAGAACACCCCTACTCCGACCTCTCTATATAATAATCTACTCTGTATATAAGCTTCAAATTTTGTACATATACTATTAAGCACATGGTGAAACAGATTACGTAAAAGAAAAGTTCCAGAAACTCTGATAGGTGGCGCTGTACAACACAAAATATAAAAATAGGCAAGAAAATAATAATTAAATAAAATATGTGAAATGCAATTTTTGGCAGATTCTGGGGAGCGATGAGTTCCATTTATACCTCAGTGGAACAGTGAATACCCATAACTGTCGAATTTGGGACACGGAAAATCCCCGTATCTTCGAAGAAATTATCTTCCACTCACAGAATGTTACACTATGGAGTGGATTCACAGCCACATTCAATATTTGACATTTCTTTTCAAAGAGGCTACTCGCAATGTCCCTGAGACTTGCACCGCGACGGCCAACAGATACAAAAGGATGCTCGAAACTTTTGTTGTACCCCATTTGCAACAGTGGCAATGTCTAGACTCAATTACTTTTATGCAGAATGGAACGCCTCCCCACATTGGACTCAGTATAATGTACAGTAGTTTCTTCGGCAACGTTTCACTAATATTAGAATAATCAGTCGTGCGTTTCCGAAAACCTAGCCACCTTGTTGTCCGGATCTTAATCCATGTAGTTTTCAGCTATGGGGACACTTAAAAATATGGCTTATCGAGGACATCTGTTAACCATGTGGATGGTCAGTGAAGTTATTAATATAATTTCATAGTTTAGTGAACTGTATTAGTTTCCATTACCTAAAGAAAATATTTAATGGGCTTGTATTAAAGGTGCATTGAATCAATCTTCTTAATTCTTTTAATACAAATAATATTGGAATGGATTACTTTTTACCATCATCTGAATAATAGTTCAATAAATCAATACAAAATAAGACTTCAATGCATGTATCCATACGATAAATTTAATAAATGATTTCAGTTTTGAACATAACTTGAATTTTGGACATAAAGAATAAATATTCCGACTCAGAGTGTATCACATGAACCATTGACTTCAAAATGACAAAACTTTACAATATGAATAGGAATGGAATCGCCTCAAATATAGCAAATAGCCTTTTTTTATCTTACTTAGCGTCGAATCAACAAAAAAAGAATAAACAAACATAGTGACGCCATCTAGTGAGCGGGAAATTAAATAAAATACAAAATGCAAACATTAAGTGAATAAAAAAAGGTATTATAATGAATTATTACCACATAAAAATAACGATAATAAGTCTTTTATGAAGAATGAACACCGTGGCAAACCTGAAAGACGGTATCACTCTGCGTGTGAGATGCATTTCAGCCTACCAGTTACGATCCGGAATTGAACAAGCTGTCCACAGACTGCAGTTTTTACATCTTCAAGAAGGGAACTATATTGAACAGGATTCCCCTCCGTCAATAAGGTCTATGCCACATGAATGTTTGATACTTTCAAATAAAATGTTTTTAAAATGTGTCTTTTCAGTCATGTCCAGTTTTACAGCGTCACCTATCGCAGTTTCGAGAACTATTTTTTTTCGCGAAATCCCTTTCCTCATGTCTTTAATAGAATGTGTACAACATTTGAAGCATATACACTGAGTAATTCAATATATAGAGAGGTCGGAGTTGGAGTGTTTTAATTATGGTCACCCGATATATATATATATATATATATATATATATATATATATATATATATATATATATATATATATAAAGAAAGAAAGAAAGAAATATATATATATATATATATATATATATATATATATATATATATATATATATATATATATATATATATATATATATATTTCTTTCTTTCATTCTTTCTTTATTTATTTATTTATTTACTTAAAAAGGCTTATGTATTTCCTGAATTTTATCATAAAATCCATTAAAATATAAAAAATTTAAATCCACGATAGAGATTATAAATACAATTCGCACGGGAACAGTCTGTTTTTATATATTGGACTAAAAGTAAAGAATTTGACAAGCGAAACACATTCTATTTTATCGTCATACATATTTACATAAACAGATGCCCGAAATCCCAAGTTTCTTTACAATTTTGACACAAGTAAAGAAAAATGTATATTAAAATATGTAGGAAATTGGCTAGGGTATTCCTTAGTTCTGGGAAGAAACTGCGACAAATTCAGGTGCATAAATCTTTTTTTTTATTTCGCTTTTTAAATGCAAATATTAAAGCAGATACTATTCCACATTTTGAGATTGCTAGAAGGTAATATTGTTCAAACATTTTCTGCTTGTTTACTAAAATGTTTCCTCTTAACGAATGCATTTTTCGCGTATATACAGTTACGAAAGTTTCGTTATTTTGAGGTAAAAATTACAACTTGTTTACCAACTGTATACAGACTTTTAAGTATGTCATATTTATCAAGGAATGCGATACTTTTGGGGGAATTTCCAGAAGCATTTATCTTGAAACATTTATATTGAAGTAAATTCTTGTAGATTCATATTAAACGAACAGTTTATTCGTCTGACTTTACTTCTTTCCATGGTTTCATTAATATTTAAGGATTTGCTTTGTAACCGGTATAAAGAATTAATTTAAAATTAAACCCTGTTTGATATATATTAATAATCGGTTTTATCCTATAAGAGTCCAGTAGATTTTGTTAAATCATATATAATATTTTTTTGAGGAAAGTAAACATTATTCCACTAATAAAATACCATAGGTAACATTTGCAACATTTGCATCATGAGGATTAAAATTTGGCAAGGTTCAAAATTACTCCATGAGCCAGGAATTGACATGGGGTTTCCTAGTTGTTACTGCCATAATTCCTGATTAATTCATGAATTTTCTGTACATGAAGCCTACATTTAATAGCCATCATCACTGGAGGAATTGTAATTTATCGGTTTCGTTTCATAATGGTACACTATCTAGCCAAAATTATTTGGACATCCCCCATAAAGAAGTGGATCTGGCAGGTGACGTAAGTTAACGCATAAACGAAAGCTATAAAAGTATTGGTAGTTGTTTGTCAGGTCATATTAATGCGTCTGTGAGACAATGGGTAAGTCAATGGAGCTTAGTGACTTTGATCGTGACATTATAGTGGGATGTCTCATTTGAGGGAAATCAGTTCGTGAAATTTCGTACATTCTACAGAAGCCAAAATCCACTGTGACTGACGTAATTGTGAAGTGGAAACGTCAAGGCAGTGAAACTGCAGAAAAACGAAGTGGCAGGACGAAAAAAATTAGTGAACTCAGCCGTAGAACTCTGAAAAGTGTACTGAAACAAAATCGCAAGTCCTCGTTGATTGAAATCACTCAGGAGTTCCAAAATTCATCAGGCGTTAGTGCTAGAAACAGTACTGTTCGTCGAGTGTTTTAAAAACCTGGGATTCGACGGTCATTCAGCCGTTCACAAGCCGAACATCTCTTCCCAGAATACGAAACATCGATTGCAATGCGGCAAATCTCACCGTCATTGGACTGTGGACGTGTGGAAAAATGTTCATTGGAGTGATGAATCTCGCTTTACAATCTGGCAGTCCGATGGACGCGTCTGGATTTGGCAGATGCCCGCCGACCGCTTCTTACGTGACTGCACTATGCTGACTGTTAAGTTTAGTGGTGGAAGAATGATGGTTCGGGTGTTTTTCATGGATTAAACTGGATTCCTTAGTTCCTGTGGTTGGAAATATGAACTCTCAGATTTATGTGGACATTCTGGACAATGCTGCTCTCCCATTACTATGGCAATATTTCGGAGAAGGTCCATATCTCTTCCAGAAGGATAAATGCTCTATTCACACATCGAGACTTGCGCAGGCTTGGTTTGACGAAATGGGTGTTCAAAAACTAGACTGCCCTCAGAGCCCTGATTTAAATCCCATTGAACACCTTTGGGACGAACTAGAACGCAGATTACGTAGCCAGCCAAATCGACCATCCTCCCTGCCAGCACTCACTTCAGCTGTTATGGACGCCTGGAAGTCAATTCCTATGGATGGCTATCAAAAACTCGTCGAAAGTCTTCCGAGACGTGTACAGGCTGTCATCGATGCAAAAGGAAGACCAACATCATATTAATATATGCCTCAGGACTCTCCGTGTCCGTACCACTGGGCATCCGGATACTTTTGGCCAGATAGTGTACCAGTATAGAACCGATTCTGAAAAGCTAAAAATATCTATGCTAACGGCGGGATTCAAGCACAAAAATTTGGATTCCCACTAGTGGGTTTTCTTTATCTGAAATATTTCAATTCAATAAAGGACTAGATTATTGTTTTATAGCCTCGAATCTATAATTTAATACGTTATGCATAAATCTCATTTTCTCTCGAGAACCACTAGATTACATTTATTTTGATGATATGCTTATTGCTTACAGATATACGAGGGGTATCGCTTGATCATGTAAAGAACCAGTGCAAGAAAAACTTGTCATCAATATTAATAGGGGTTAAGAACAAAAAATTTCCTCGATATTATTAAAAAGAAAAAAAAATACGAGACTGATATTTTTCAAGAAAGATCAATCAATGCATGTTTAAAATATCCTTTCAAACACAAATGAACGACACTTTTTGTTTTCAATTTATTTACAAATTCATTAAAATTCATTTACAAAATTCATTTACAAAATCATTTTGTCTTTAAAAAACACATTTCGAAATCATTTGACGAATTTCTCTCGCTACAAAATAATTCACGTACATAATTCTCGTAAAATATATGACACGTTTGAAGTACATGTGCATTATATCGACGTTAACTGCATTTGGGCCTTTTATTACAAGAAAAACTGAAATGAGATGCTTATCATTAAATTTCAGGCACAAAAATATTAAAAAAATATCGTTCTCTGGGGGTTTTAATAGCTTGCGTATATGCCACTGTTTGGATTAATTCAAAATCATCCCTACTAGACTTAAGAGAATATATATATATATATATATATATATATATATATATATATATATATATATATATATATATATATATATATATATATATATATATATAAATTTGAATGTCCGATGTCCAATAACAAGGCCCGATGTTAAAGAGTTTTGTTTGCTTATTACCTTTTACCTAGCGTGTAGTGGTAGTGGTTAGTACATTGCATGACTGTGACAACGAGTGATTACTCAAATGTATATATATGAATCAATTTATTAAACAAACATATTAACATATACATATATCAATTACATTTTCATTTTTCGTCAATGCACACTCTTACACTAATCTATCCTCATATTTCTCATGTGCTAACTGCTACCAATATTGTTAATTCATTTCTTAAAAAACATAACTTAATACACTAATTCTCAGGTGCAATCTACTACCAATTATTATTTCACTTCTTAAACACACACATTAATACACTATTTCTCAGTTGCAATCCGCTACTAATTATTAATTCACTTCTTAAACACACACATTAATACACTATTTTTAAACGCACCAGTGACATCTATAGCAGCATATATAATATTAATTATAATTGCTTATATCATTAATCTACGCAATTCTCTCATTTAACCTAACCCAGTAATCCTTTTAAATCCTGAGCATTGATAAAGAATAAATTCGTCAAATTTCTCCCTACCTTGAGCTGGCTGCACAATGGGATTCCTCTCTTCGAACAATATCGGCTGGCGAAGTTCGCCTCCTCCCTATTGGCTGAATGATTACCGGTCTGGGCTTCCTTGGGGCTGTCGAATATTCGACTGATGGGTTCGGCCAGAGTCAGGGTCAACTCCACGGTGATCTTGAAGAGGGCCTTCGCTGTTTAGGGCAAGGGTCATAGGGGTGACGAGCTTGTCTTGGGGCGGTCAGCTGGCGTCGCTGGTTCGGCACGGTGCGGGGGCTCATCTATCTACTGGTCACTTCTCGTGCAGGACATCAATGGATTTGTACATCTCGCCTATGTATCGGGGGCTTGCGTCTGCAGAATTTTTGGGTGTTGGGGTACCTCGACGTCCGGACATTAATTGATGTGTGTTTCTCGCCTTTGGTATTGGCCACTTGCATCTACTTCTTCCCTTGTCATTCTATCTATTCCTTAATTCAGACGATTATCAATATGGGCTTATCAATGGGCCATGTTCAATCGGCTGCGGCCTTTCGGTCTATTTATCAGCTTCTCTTAGCAATCAGTTCTCCGCTACACAGATCACAACTGCTATGCTTTCCGGCTCTCTCGATTCTGTTGCTTTTTCAGATCTCTGTCATCTCTCTGTTCAACTTTTTTTCTTAATTTCACTTAGGCTTCTTCGCCATGGGAGATAATTGGCGACACCCAATAACCAATGAGTCCCTAGCATTTCTATCATTGGGCGTCATATCTTTTTACTCCTTTCCTTTTGCTCCAATCTACATCACGGAGGGCAGTGGCTGTATTTCGATACTCTCTTATCTGGGGTGCCCATAACTCCCCCACATTCTCACACCACTCTTTCGACCGCCTGTTATATACACTAATGAAGTCAACCTTATACATCCTTATCTTCCCTTTCAATCTTCTAACTCCGGATATCTACATCTCCTATTTTCGACTGCTCAGTTCATTATAACCAGCTGGATCCCTTTTACTGCCAACATTTCTCTTCCCTACGACATTAACTTATCCATCTTCACCCAAACCGTTCGTTAAATGCAGCTGTGTCTTGACTCGTTGCCTGTTTTTCGAACTCAGTTACTCGTTTTTCACTTTTAATCACGTCGCTTTCTACACGTGGGGCCTGGCACCTCTCTTTTCTACGAAAAATGTCGGTTTTTCACTGCGACATTCCACCCCTTCCTTTCAAATAAAAACAAAACACTATCCACGTAACCTAGCTATTCTCATATCAACCTCACCCCTGACCTACAATAATGCGTTCTCTGCATTTTGATATCTATTACACTACATCACTAAAATTTTATCTTCCTAATCTCCAGCAATTTAACTCTTGATGTCCTCATACCTTTTGCTCAATGCCCACAGCACTAATCTTATTGGATATATCATATATACTGATATGATCAACCATTTCGCACGATATCTGGCCAACAATCTTTATAATACCCTGGTATAATCCCCTGTATTTTCGCATACTATCACAATCAATTAGCATCATATATGATAGTACTTTCATATTTCACACCACGCAGTATATCATCGTAGACTACACCGTTGGGTCTTTGATTGCCATATATTAAATACATTGTTATACATTAATATCCATTAATACAATTTAGGATAAAATCAACACTTTGTTATACATTAATATACACTAATACAAGTAAATATAAAATTATCACCTTTTCATAAAGTAACCTTGCACCTGAATCCATCTTACATCATAATATCAAAATATATGTTAATCAATTAATAACAAAATTAAACAATCAATTCAATAAACATGTGTATGCAATCACTAATTCTGGATTATTGTTCTGCTTATAAGTTCATTGGTATATTTGAATGTTTGTTCTGTTCATCATCACTGAAGTTCATATGACGTATATGTCGTCCTTAAAGATTACCAATCACTTATAGGGAGATCACTCTTATTCGATTTACCAATGCTCATCCTACATCTGCATTTAAAGCATTCGTTCACCTCTCTCACTTACTCCAGACGTTTAATTAAATAATATGTAAAAACAAACATCCCATCGTAAAGATTTACTTCGTAAATATATGCTAATAATACATTAGAAATATAGTTTAATAACAATTATTATTAATTTATTTGAATTATCTACCTATGTATCTCTGAATTTCAACATTATTTAATTGTCAATGTCTGTTTATTTACCAATTGACTTGACTTCCGCTCCTGACACACCGCTTCATAGAACTTTTCTGTATACAGATTTAATGTTACCATATCCGGCTTAGATAGATATTTAATGGCGTCGTCGAGATTCGAACTGACCACTCCCAGTAAGAAACCCAACTTGCTGCCACTTAGCTAGCTCATGCCCCATATATACATAATCGTACAACTTCCCTCCACCCTCTCTCTCTCACACACACAGACACAATGTAACTAACACATATGTATATTCAATTACGTAAGTTTCAGAAATAAAGTAGCAGATATATCTGGCGTGTTTTGTAAAATTCATATGGTAATTGTCCCTTTGATGAGTGCATCATGAATCCTTTTGCAGATATTAAATTCCTTTGTAAACCTTACCAAGAGTTTGCTTCATAGTAACGCCTAAATGCTAGTTACGGACGCTAAATCTTGTATATATAATGCAGGAGAATGCCATTTCTCTAATAACAATTCAGTCTGCTCACATCTGCACCTATAATTCGGTGTTTCATTTTTAAATGATCGAGATAATTATCATTCCTATCGGTCGTAAAATTCTTTCTCCGCATTCAACTTTCCAGTGTAATTTCATGCCGAGCACTTGCGTCTGTCATCTGGAATAATGACAAAGACGTGTTTTCGGAACGCTACAAGTTAATTTGAAAGACTTTTCCCATTAAAAAGTAACATTTCGAGTTAAACGACGGGTGTTACAAATGGGAAAGTCACTGTAACAGAACGCAGCTGAAATGTACCGAAATAACTTATTTCCTGTCATTAACAAAATCGTTTAGTAATTTTATTACATTTTTCAGGCATTGAAGGTTATGTCACATGTATATTAATGCGTCGGTCACAACAAATCTTTCTGAAAGTTTAAGTGTTGGAGCGAAGATTTTAAAGAAGAAATATATTGCAGCATAATTGAAAAAAAATAAGGAAATGACTTTATAATAATTGGTTAGAAAGTAAAATTTATGATATATGTAATATAACTAATAAATAATATACCAGTCATTTCAAATAAATGCATGACACTTTCGTTATTGCATTCAGATACCGTATCAAATTTTGAAACTTTTTTTCAACTGTTTAAAAAACTTACTTTTACAGGAAACTCATTTGTTTTTAAAGTTTAACCTTAAATAGTTTTAAAGTTCCGAATAGATTTTTCCGTTCTCTAAAAAATCAAAATATTTTGATAATCCATTTTAAGCTCATCATGTTTCTGGATGACAATGAATGAATTTGTTTATGCAGTGCTGTTAAGAATGCTTCTTTGTGTGATTAAAATTAATATATTTTTCTTTATTAAGATATAATGTTAATTCGTAGATACTAAACTTATATACACAGAGTTCTTTAATATTATATGTTGATATATATTTATATTTATAAGAACCAAGAACATCTTCCACACGTCATTCAAACACTTTGAGTTATTTTAAGTGTAATCCGGTAGAGGAAACATTGGACTATGTTTGAAAAATTATGAGACATGATATCAGTTTTTTAAAATAAATTCCATTAAAAATGACCAATATCTTACTTAGAAGATCGTTTTATTTTTATTTAATATTATTAACATGAGTAATGGTAAATTCATAAAAGGCGAGTTTTTAAAATTTTACCGTGAAATTTTTTGGCTGGAAGTGCAGTACTTTGGTTCTGGTTAAACAAAAGTATCCATGATTTTCATAATTTTTTATGAATTACGATAATATTTTATCTCAAGAAAATCACTCTGGCACAATGATACATAAATATTATTATTTATAGGTAGTGGGTAGCCCAAATTGTGACGGATAGTCTAATGACTGCATTATCTCTCAGTGTAATATCTTTATATGTTTCAGTCTGGAACCAATTTAGTATTAAAAGATTCCACACATAGTCAGAAAAATGGGTAAAAATATGTGACCGTCATTTTTTAAATGATACTAATAGCCGTGCTAATTCATACCGGGTATTATACATTTTCTCTAGCACAACAGTCTGGAAAACAGTTGAAATTTGTTCGAAAAATTCTTATTCGGGAACTAAGAGTCCTTTCTTTACCTCGCTCTTAAAATTTATAATTTCCTCCTTTATACTTAACACGGCATTTCCAGAATTTTTGACAAAAATTTCAAAATTACAATAATAAAAACATTGTTATGGATTTTGTTATAAAAGAAACTTTAACTGTAACAGTATGTATAAATGTACTCCTCAAATAATTTGGTATGAAAGGATATTGTTTAAAAGTGGAAAAGAACAGTACAAAATATTTTGCCTCTTTTACTTTACTCGTTTAAAAGGGTGACAAAATTTCATTAACTGGGGTAATTTATTACTTATGGTTCAAGATGTACAAAATTACACGCCTTCTGGATAAGATATAATTGATGAATATTTACAGCATAAGAACCATCAAACTCTTCAGTTAAAAATATAAATTATAATGATATTTTGGAAGATAGTAAAAAAACAGATTTATTAATCTGCCTCAAATGGTTATGTAATACAGGAAATAATTAACTTCCTGGATAAAAATTTCAGCAATTTAGAAGTTCTTTATTCATGAGTAGCTATAATTGATTTTAAATAGCTAGTCATATATATATATATATATATATATATATATATATATATATATATATATATATATATATATATATATACACACACACACAGTGCTAGATTTCTAGAAATAGAGGTGGCGGAACGGTAACCTTCCGGGGTGTGTGTGTGTGGGGGGGGCGGGGGTTATTCGCAAATTATTGATAAAGAGAGGTACCGGAACGCTGTTCCGGCGCGTTCCGCCTCAAATCTAGCCCTGTATATATATATATATATATATATATATATATATATATATGTGATAATATTATTAACTACTTATAATCGCCCATTCTGTACTTCATCTATGGCATGGTAACCCGTCCTTCTTGTCTTGACGTAAACGCTTCGCCTTCCACATATTAACTTCCTCCGCCAATTCCGGCAACCTCTTTCACCTAATGCTATTTTGGCGCTTTTTTGAGGAGAGACGCGAGCTGGCTCCGAACGGATTAAGATGTGTTAATCTTTACGTCAATAAACTTTATTTAATTGTAATGATTTGGAATCTTTGTTACGGCCTCGATTGCAGTATTTTCACGAGACGTCCACTCCGGACATTTCACACACACACATATATATATATGTATATATATATATATATATATATATATATATATATATATATATATATATATATCTGTGTGTGTGTGTGTGTAAGTAAGTAAGTATGTGCTTTATCGACATTAAAAACCCATGAAGATTTTCAACCACAAGCTTATTTTATTTACGAATTAAATATTTTCTCTTTTAACCTTAGTAAATTATATCTCACATAAGGATTTTAAATATTTTAACTCCCCACAGCTAATCTTGTGAAGTAAGATAAATTTTGTCCGCAACACTATTTCTCTCCAACCATCATTTAAAGTTTCTTCACAACATTATACTAATGCATTTAAACACCATTAAAAACAATAAATACTTTACCCTTAAGCCACAAAAGATGATTTACGTTTTAAAATTAATTTTGTCAGTCGCATAGTCTTGCAGACCATTTTTAATTTAAATGCTTTTACATCCAAAACGCATGAAAACAGCATTAAGGAACGTTAAGTATTTTTGACATCTCATAAATGTTAATAATGTTACTTAAACTGGAAAATAAAGTATTTTGCAATCTCCATCATTATTATTATTAAATCTTATTAGGTAGAGAGTAAATTCCGTTCGAAATGGGATTTATCTCAGGGAATTAAATTGAGTCATTGATGCTAAAGAAGATGAAAATCTTTGTAAAAGGGGTTGCTTTTAAATTGTGGAGTAAATGTATACAGTTATATTTATGAAAAATTGGAATGGTGGGTAAAAGCTGGTTATCATTAGATTTGTTCTCAGTTAATGTGACATATATCTGAGAAGTCTTCATTCTTTTTCTTTTTTAAAAAATTTAATATACAGGATGTTTCAAAAATAATAACCCGATTTGAAATGAGTATATTATGAAAAATATTGAACATAGAAACTTAAAATTATTTTTATATTACATGGCTAATCATAAGTTTTGTTTAGAAACCAAATTAAAGGTGCTCAATATGCACACCTTTGGATGAACGACATATGTCTATATGGTAGGCAAATTTGTCCCAAACTTTTGCGAGCATGTCTGCATACACTGGTTCCATGACTGTTATGCGTAGACTGACAACCCGTGTGTTTATACCATTACGTAATGCTCTGAGAGGTAGGAACTTCAATCTACCAGGGTTTTATAGACGGAAATCAAGCTGAACAGTTGTTACTGACTCACACTTCACAAACCGTAGATCACAAAATTATTTCTGTTGTGCAGTCGCCATCTTTACAAACACTGAAGTGGCGGGCGAAGGAAGAGAGTTGGTGTTACTTGTCGGAAACTGCGTGAAACTCGAGATTTACCTCTCTTTCTGCCTATACATTATTCGATCAAAACGGATTAAAAGATTAATGGTTATGATTTTTTAAATCCGATGATTCTTTTTGAAACACCCTATATATTGATTTCCTCCGATGATTTGATTATTTTTTTTTATTTTTTTTACATAATAAAATTAACGGGGTTTTAGACCATATCTATACAACGTATTGCAATTTCTCACACTTTTTCCAAAAAACAAATGTTATAAGAAAATTAAAAATGAAGTAACCTCATTAGGGGCGGCGATGGGTGTCGTACACGTGCGGTGTGTAAAGCTGCAGACCTAGCAGAATTATTTAAAAAATAAATTTATTCCTTAACAAGCTGAATGCCCGTGCTTCGCTACCGAGTATATTCAAATTAAATACAACGGTCAATGTATGCAATTAATGCACATATATATATATATATATATTCATAAAAAATCGTAACGGATATTTTTATAGACAAAATAATGTAGAAGAGAATATTCAAATTAAATCTAATAGAACATTCTATAGTGCAGTTAATATAGTACAGTTTGGAAAACATTTCTTTTACTGTATTTTAATATTTTTAATGTCCAATCGTCTGCCGCATTAGAAAGAAATCTTTTTGTCAATTTATTTCTTTGTTATGCCCATGACGCACAATTAATGTAAAGTATCACAAAAAGAAAAGAAACCATGTGATCAGCATTTAATAAATTAACTTCTAAAAATTAATCTTTAAAAATTCACCAAATATCAGAGAATGGAGGTAAAGATTCGCAAAAGATGACATTTTAAAGGAATTTTTATAATCCTTCTCGTGATATAAATTTTATAAAATTCGGATTATTATTATAAATACAAACTTTAAAGAATGTTACAAAAACAGCTAAAAAATTTAATTTTAAAAAAATCTAAGAATTTTTTTTTCAAAAATATTTCTAAGTGCACTGCTACACTATAAGAAGAATCGCCATGCAAAATTTCAACCCTTTATGTTCAGTGGTTTGGTCTGTGCGTTATATGTCAGTCAGTCAGTTACGGAACTGTTTTACACATATAGTTTTACACATATTATTTTTAAATGCAGTTATTACAGAATAAGTCGACCTCAGTATCATGTGCATTTTACAATATTTGAAAATGTTTCTTATGTTTAAGGGTTTTACTTTCAAAAAGAAAATCTATTTCATCTTAATGAGGTTCATTTCTTTGGGTTAGCACTGAATGGGATTTTTGTTGCTCGAGATAGGATGACAAAATCTAACCCGCTTTCTTCCCTTTTGGTTTTTACTATCGGAGGCAGTAATTGGCCTGGGGCTTCACTCGATGTGGTTCGGATGAAGAGGGATTTTTCTAACTTGTGAAAATAACTCAATTTCTCCACTGACTTATAATCCGGGATTTTCGAAGTTCCAGTCTTTTAAGCCTCTTTGAATAATCTCGTGACGCAGAGTCAATATGAGAAGCTCTTGAAAACAATGTTTTACACTATATTGAAGTGCTAAAGGGTAGAATGGTGGTCTTGGTTGGTGTGTGGTGGTGTTCATAGTTTCTTATCAAATTATTTTACTAAATAATTTGAGCTCTTAAAGGTAAAAAACTAAATGTAACTTAAACGTAAAAAAATAGTGTTTACAGAGCTATTAAATGTAAAGAACTGCGGATATCGACGTTTATTTATTTCTAAAGGTAAGGAAACGTAAAAACAGCACACTCCGACACAAAAACGTGCATGAAGAAATTTAGCAGCTTGGATGTCATGTGCAAATATAGAGAATATAATCAGTTTTGCTAGTTTATATTGTCTTTGAAATATCTTTATTTGGGAAATAAGCATAAGTTTCCAGCATAATTTAAAAATCTACAGTACACTACGTCTTAAATATTTAGATTTGAAGTGTTGCATCTATGTGTAACACTTCAAATTGTGTAAATTCAAATTGTGTAAATATGTGTAATTTTTTTAATGTTTCAAACCTCTCCTTTTCCGTTATAGTGGAACCTTTATTACCCATTGTTAAAACGGTGACGAGGCTCACATGACTACGACCGTATATTCAATTAAATGATCTTCTACATTGTGAACTACTGTAAACTAAAGTTCTAAAACGGGTTTTATTTCTATTGTGGAAGCACTGAAGACGTGTGGAGGTGCCGGTATATAATATTTTAACTTAGAAATATTTACAGCTAGATATTTACAGAAGGTTATTGTTTTCCCAAAACACCTACCACATATCCCCACTCTCGTGGGCTGTTTACAATGTATCTGTAAATACAGTAGACTTGTTAAATAATGCAATACAGTTTATTGATGAACCCTGTTCACAATCACTGGAATATAATAAAACCATTGAAAACTAGCAATATTGCAATAACTACTATTGCGCTTACAATTAAAAACATCAATAAATAATATAACTACCGATACTAATAACACAATAAAATTAATATTACGACTGGCAGCACAAGAGTCCTGTGAGGCGATCTTAGGGTACAGCTTATCAATGGTGAGACACACACTGGTACACGGGAACACTCTTTAGTCGGTGAAGTTGAAGAATCCGGTGCTACAGCAATTGACGATAACTACCAGAAATATTCTGCAGCTTGAGCACACGAAGAGCTCGACGGGAACACTATGTTGTGAGCGTGCGGCCAGGCGGATCACTGCTCTCTCTCCCTGAGTCGAGTGGAGCCCGCTTATATGTCGCTCTGGGGAAGCTCGCACATGCGCAGGCGATCACGCTAGGAATTTGCATGAAAATCTACATGATGATTTCATCTTCTTCGCGTGACCGCCACACACTCCCCCGCAAGTGCCAAGACCCTAGGCTTGGTACGGTACCACGAACCCAACCCTGCGTCCCGAACGAGTGACGACAGTTGGGGTTTGGCCTACGTCTTTCGCAACAACTTCCGAAACTGGCTGGTCTTGATAAAATGCTGCTTTGAGTCGATCAATTGCAATGCATTTCTTTTGACCTGCTATGCTTAGTGTGAAGTGTTTCGGGTGTCTAGAAATGACTTTGTAAGGGCCGTCGTATGGCTGGGTTAATGGTTTACGTACTGAATCTATTCTAACGAATACAAAATGGGTTTGCATTAATTCTTTATGCAAAAAAACTTTACCTATCGAATGATTAGATGTGGGAATTGGCCGCAGCTCTTTCATATGGGATTTCAAACGTTTTAAAAATTCAAAACGTGTAAACGCGTGACTATCTTTCGAGTCACAAAAAAAATCTCCGGGTAATCTTAATGGTGAGCCATACACCATTTCGGCTGTCGATGCCGTTATGTCCTCTTTGAGGCTAGCTCTGATACCGAGTAAAGCTAATGGTAACTTTTCAACCCAGAATTGGGAAGCTTTTAAAATACACGTTAATGTCTGCTTTAAGTGTCTATGAAATCTTTCCACTAGACCATTTGCGCGGGGGTTGTACGCACATGTTCTCCTGCGCTCTATTCCTAATAATTTTGTTAAAGTGGAAAAGAGTTCACTTTCGAACTGTCGGCCTTGATCAGTAATGATTGTAACAGGCACGCCGAACCGTGCAATCCATCCCGTGTAAAACGCTTCCGCGACGCTTTCAGCTGTTTGATCCGGAATTGGATAAGCTTCCGGCCATCTAGTAAACCTGTCAATACAAGTTAGCAAGTACTGAAATCCTCTGGAAGGTGGCAGTGGGCCAACAATATCGAGATGAACTTCCGAGAACCTAGTGTCAGGGCATTTAAATGTAGCCAGTGGAGACTTGGTATGTCTCGAAATCTTCGATTTCTGGCACTGAATGCAACTTGTGACCCATTCTTTGCAGTTAGCCTCCAGTCTAGGCCAAACAAAACGTTCTCGGATTAACTTCGCTGTACCTTTAGTACCTGGATGAGAGATATTGTGTACCTGTGCGAAAGCTTCCTTACGGAATTCGTCTGGTAGGTATAGCCTAATGTGACCTGTAGAAATGTCGCAGTAAATTTTGGGAGAACCTGTCTCTAATTGAATCTGCTTAATTTCTAAACCTGTTTTACCTTTTAATAGTTCTTGTAATTCCGCGTCAACAGCTTGTGCAGATGCTAGCTCCTGTAAATCTATCTTGCACCCTAGTCTAATCGCGTCGACTCGAGACATAGCATCAGCGACCACATTTTGGTTTCCTTTGATATAACGTATGTCCGTCGAGAATTGCGAAATGAATTCAAGGTGGCGGATTTGACGGGGATTGCAACGATCACTGTGTTGCTGAAATGCGTAGCACAATGGTTTATGATCCGTAAAAATCACGCATTGGGATCCTTCAATCAAGTGCCTAAAGTGTCTGACAGCGGAGTAGATGGATAGAAGTTCCCTGTCGTATGTACTATACCGTTTTTCGGTAGGCGTAAGTCGACGGGAGAAAAATCCTAAGGGACTTGCCGTACCATCTATTGTTTGATGAAGCTCTGCTCCAATCGCAATGTCAGAGGCGTCAACCATAAGAGAGAGTTTGGCGTTAGCTGCTGGATGAGCTAGCCTGACTTCTTTTTGTAGAACGTCTAAGCATTGTAAAAATGCTTCTCGAGTGTCATCGCTCCACTGTAAAATAGATTTGTCCTTTTTAGGCTTTCCTTTTACCATCTGGTATAACTTGGCCTGAATTTCGGCTGCGTGCCTAAAAAATCTGTGATAAAAATTTATCATGGCTAAAAAACGACGTAAACTATCTACCGTTTTCGGCAAGGTATATTCAGCTATATGCTTAATCTTGTCTGGCGCTGGAGAAATTCCTTTCGCGGTAACCAGAAATCCTAAAAATTGTAATTCCTTTGAACCAAAAATACATTTAGCATGATTAATGACTAAGCCATGATTATCTAACCTTTCAAAAACTTGAGCTAAGTCCTGTTTGTGTGCTGTCTCATCAGTTGAGGCGACTAAAATGTCATCTATATACGCAAAACAGCAAGTGAGACCACGTAAAACGTTGTCTATGTATCTCTGGAATGTCTGAGCGGCGTTTCTTAACCCGAAACACATGTAATTGTATTCATAAAGTCCGATGGGTGTAATGACCGCGGTTTTTTGAACGTCTGCGTCATCAATCTTAATTTGATGGTAAGCCTTTTTAAGGTCAATTTTAGAAAAAATTGTCTTACCATTCAGTTCCGCAGTAAAATCATGCAGATGAGGGATGCTGTATCTGTCAGGTACCGTTACGGCATTAAGCCTGCGGTAGTCTCCGCAGATTCGAAACTTGCCATCGGCTTTCGTCACGATGTGTATTGGACTCGACCAAGGGCTTTTGGAAGGTCGAATAATATCCTGTTGGAGCAATTCCTGGAATTCATTCTTCAAAGCTTTTAGCTTTTCAGGATTCAGCCTCCTAGCTTTTGCGAATACTGGAGGACCCTTAGTTTCGATAGTGTGAACTACTGTAGTTGTTAGCTTGTGCCTATTAAGATTGGGACTTAAAATTCGAGGAAATTTCATAATTACACTGTAAAAAGGTGTACTAGTACTGATGGGGGTTAAATATGCATCTACCCGTGAAGAACAATGAATAGCTGAGGTCGCACGTTGTTCAATCAGTCTACGATTTTTAACGTCTAATAGTAGGGCAAAACTTTCCAAGAAATCAGCTCCCAAAATAGGTGTTGTAACATCAGCGATCACAAACGTCCATAAAATTTCCTTTTTCAAACCTAAGTCAAGTTTTAGTTGTATTGTACCGAAAGTAGGAACTTCCGATCCATTTGCAGCGTACAGACACTCTGGTTGTTGTCTGGACCAAGATACGAACGTCCTGGGATAGCAAGACACTATTGCACCTGAATCAACCAAAAATTTCTGCTTGGAAATCTTATCAAAAACAAAGAGACGGCTATGATGAGTCGCCACGTCAGTTGCCGTCAAAACCGACGTGCCTAGTCGTTTCCCTGGAAACTGCATGGCTTTGTACACCTCTTAGCTTTATCTGCAAATCTGTGATGATACCAACATAATCTATTAGCATTTTTACGAGATTCTGAATTCGACCTGAGACGGTTTCGAGATCCAGAGTTTGATCTGAAGCGACTTTGTCTATCTCTGCGTTCTTGTAGAGACTTAAGAGTTTTCTTAATGTTAGACAATTCAGTTTTAATAGAATTCAGCTCACTTGACTGTGCTACGGCTGTAACCGTGGGTGTTATGGTTGAAATTTCCATAATTTTATCAGCGATTTTCGCGAGGTTTGGCAGGGGATCGTTAGAAATGGACAGGATCTGTTGTGTGTTCAGCGGAAGGCGCTGTAACCACAGACTCTTTAAAACGTCGTCCTTAATATCTCCTTCAGCTAAATTCCTCATTTCTTGCAGGAGCTGGGAAGGCGTCCTATCTACCAATTGTATGTCTTGAAAGAGAAGTCTAAGTCTGGCTGCGTCTGACCTAGAATACAAATCAAGTATACGCTGCTTTAACGTGCCGTACAAGTTGTCTGACGGGGGTTTCTCTGCAATATCTGACACTCTACTTAGAGTCTTTGTATCAACTGCCGAAATAACCGAGTTAAATTTAGTTTCGTCGGCTGTTATACCAGCTAACTTGAATTGAGATTCGAGTTGTAAAAACCAAACTCGTGGATTTGTATCCCAGAATGGCGGTGGTTTGAATGCAACTCGTGCTATATCGGAAACACCTGACCCTCGGACCTCGGTTTTATCGTCAGTCATTATGACTACAGATGGCTAGCTGGGCAGTTTTTTCCTGTTAATGCAGTAGGAACAGATATTCAGCTAGTGAGAATTAGGTTAGAATCTCAACCTGGGAGAGTGCCAGTGCACCTATAGTGAGTTTCCAGAGCAGTTATTGCATGCCTGAGCATACTGTGGTTGGCATAATTCATACACTAATTTTCAGTATAAATCTACTGGTAGTTACATAAAACATTCAAAAACGAGTAAAGAGAGCAATATGTATTAATTAAATAATACTGTAAACAGAATTCCGGGTCACCAGTGTGGAGGTGCCGGTATATAATATTTTAACTTAGAAATATTTACAGCTAGATATTTACAGAAGGTTATTGTTTTCCCAAAACACCTACCACATATCCCCACTCTCGTGGGCTGTTTACAATGTATCTGTAAATACAGTAGACTTGTTAAATAATGCAATACAGTTTATTGATGAACCCTGTTCACAATCACTGGAATATAATAAAACCATTGAAAACTAGCAATATTGCAATAACTACTATTGCGCTTACAATTAAAAACATCAATAAATAATATAACTACCGATACTAATAACACAATAAAATTAATATTACGACTGGCAGCACAAGAGTCCTGTGAGGCGATCTTAGGGTACAGCTTATCAATGGTGAGACACACACTGGTACACGGGAACACTCTTTAGTCGGTGAAGTTGGAGAATCCGGTGCTACAGCAATTGACGATAACTACCAGAAATATTCTGCAGCTTGAGCACACGAAGAGCTCGACGGGAACACTATGTTGTGAGCGTGCGGCCAGGCGGATCACTGCTCTCTCTCCCTGAGTCGAGTGGAGCCCGCTTATATGTCGCTCTGGGGAAGCTCGCACATGCGCAGGCGATCACGCTAGGAATTTGCATGAAAATCTACATGATGATTTCATCTTCTTCGCGTGACCGCCACAGACGCAATATTTTTTAATAGTAGTAGTATGTATTCAAATCAGAGAGACACAAGACATTACATAAGTTCATAGAAAAAAAATTAAATAAATAAACATGTTTGAGACACGAAAATTCATAAGAAATTGTTGAACAAGATGATTGTGCAATTTTTCTTAGAAAAAATATTTTAAAAATATAAAGAAGCACAATGAGGACTTTGCTAAAAAAATTACATAGGATGGAACTTTAATAGTGGCAAATAGTGGTATTTACAAAGTGTACAGAAGAGATAAAGGGGTGAAACTTTTAACGCCCTTCAAAGCAGTAACCAGTATAGTTTATCACCCGTTGCTAACGTTCTGGAAACTGCAGAATACCACTGGAAACATCTGAACTGTTGATCCTCCTAATGAAGCGATCTAAACCTGCAGAATCTCTGGTGAAATCCACAGAGCGTGGATGTTGCACGTTGCCACATGCACGGTGCCACATGCACGTTGGCGTTGGGGTAATCATCTAGAAATAAATAACTTGGGTGAGAAAGGAATTCTAGAACCAATTTTAAGAACCACCTCATTGTGTGTTTTAGACGAAAAATACCCCGAGTCTGAATGGACTAGAATTTACACAGACGGTTCCAGGTTTCAAGATAAGACTGGTGCCGGGGTGTATAGCAAACTATTTTCTTATTCTTCTTCTGGTGGAGGGGACATATCCAGCTTTGATGCTGAAATCCAAGCAATTCCATTGGCAATGAACAGCCTCATATTGAATACCAACCTATTTATTAAAGCTGTAATTTTGGTGGACTCAATGGCTGGAATACAGGCTGTTACGACGAATCGTCGCACTGAATTGCCTGGTATCTCCCAAATAAAACAAATTATTAAACTCCTTGAAAACAATAATAAAGTGATAGTGTTTCAATGGATCCCATCGCACGTTGACAATGAGGGTAACGGAAGAGCCGACTCGTTAGCAAAGAAGGGAACCCTAGAACAACAGATAACTCATCCAATCTCTACAGGCTTAATAAAGAAAAACATCTACAACAAAATCTCTTTAAAACTTAAGGCAGAACGGAACTTGCTATATAAAGGGAAACGTTGGGAAGAGATCCAGGACAGCTGGAAAGACTATAGTCGAAAATTCCGTACAGACTCAGTGGCACATTTCCGACTTAAAACAGGCCACGACTGTCTAGCAGAACATTTAAACAGATTTGGCATCCTAACCAAAAGTGAATGCCAGGTCTGCAGTGCAGGCAATATTAATGCAGATCACATACTTACATGCCCAGGACTTGATCCGGAAGCCCAAAGAAGTGACAACTTTACCAAATTATACTGGTACGCTAGAAATTTGATGAACTTTCTATGAACTTTTAACACCCTTTATCTGACTTTGTTCACTGTTGTGCTTTATGCATCTGTTCAATGTTTAGTTCTTTTCTGTCTGTGTTGCCTGTAAATATGGATTAATTTTCCAAATAAAGCTATAGGTCAAAAAAAAATTCACAGAGTGCTTCCTTCATCTCGGGGATCAGATCAAAGTCACAGATACTTAATTCCGGGGAATATGGTGGACTGTAGAGCACTTCCCAGCCTGAGAGAGAAAACACATCAGCCAAGGTGTGCGCACAAGCGTTTTCCTTCCATCAGTACGATGCAACAAATCATTTCACACGATTGTCCGGTAACTAAAACATGGCTATGTTCATCCTGCCACTGTGCAGGCGTGTGATGTTCGTGCGGATAGCGCATTTGCTCTGAGGTAAGGTAGATCTGTGACGTACGTCTGGTGTAAGCTGCCATCCTGTGTTCTGCTGTGGGAAGGCTCTACTTCAGTGATGCCACTAATTAAGTTTCGTCCCTCGTTTAATTTAAATGTCTATTGTTGAATGGTAAGACTATATTTACTATGCCATATTTTCGTTATTGCTTGGATTGTAAAGGCATTATATCTATAAGTACACGGCTCCCAGACCAGGGTATTTCAGTGCCCACATGGGTTTAAGGGACATTTTCAAAAATATCTCAATCAGGATTTTTCTTTTAAGTTAAAATAAACATAAAATTTTGTTGATTTCAGAGACGAATTAAGGCATTTGCGATAGTTCCTATCCTTTTATCTTTTCGACCTTTGTTGTGCGTATTCAAATTTTCCTTTTGCTTTTGTGAACCAATCACGTTAAAGCTTAGTCCTATATATATCCGATGCGAAATGAGTGTTGTGTTGTTTATTTTGTTATTTTCTGTTACCATGCTTTAGCCCATATTCTTTCTATCGTATCGTGAAAAGTCTCATGTAGAGATGTATCCTGTTATTTATTAAACTATAAATATTTAATACGCTTCCTAAATTACTGCCAAACTTTACAACATTATAGCAAATTATAAATTTATTTCTCATAATAAGCATAAATTATGTAAGTTAATAACGTAAATTAACGAATTTAAAATGCTGCAAGTGGAGATTTAACTGAATCGTGATAAATCTCCTTCTAACGAAAAAATCCCAGAACTTCGGGTTTTGTTTCGTAATATCAAATATGTATTCGATAATACCAAATAAAAAAATCTTATCAAACTTCATGACACATTTGACAATTTTACCTCTCTCTTCTAATTCCATAGAGAGAGTTTTTTCATAGGTTAATGGAATTACTACAAAACGCACACATTCTCTTAAAGTTGAACATGCAAATGATAGTATGATAGAAAAATAGATAGATATCCTCAAAACTGTCATACGTAGATACCTAAAACAGAACTGGTAATAAAATTAAGATCATGAACATACTGTAAACGATAAAAAGCAAGCATTAAAAAAATCTTCAAAATATTAATTTGGAAGAGAATGATGAAATGGGTTGAATTTGATGACAATTAAACAAAATAATTTTAATTTAACTTCAAATACTTTTAGAAAATATGGTGTGTACTTGTAATTTCTTTTTATAATTTTTAATAAAAAAAATTTTTAAAATATGGGTTTTGGTAAGTAAAATCTGGGTCATTTTTTGTTTCATACATTGTTCTAGCTGCCAGCCCTGTCAAATAAGCATCATACTAAGTGGCTGCTATCAGTCCTTTAGTTACGTGCAAAATTAATCTATCCATCACCCAACAGATTTAGAACAGACAGCACGATACGTAAAATCTTCAAACTTATTTATCCATCTCAAACAAAAGTAAATTATATATCTCACGGGAGTGCTTTTGTACAATTTACAGATTTTGTGACAACCCAAATACACTGAAGTGCCACTGAATTAGGGATACCTACCTAGTAACGAGTTGGGCCTCCTCTGGCCTTGATAACGGCTGCCACACGACGAGGCATAGATTCAACAAGTTTCTGGAAACGTTCCACGGGAATGGCTTGCCAAATATTGGCTAAAGCTGTCCATAATTCAGTAAGTTTCTTTGGTGATGTGTGATGGCCTTTCACGCTTTGTTCCAAAACATCCCAAAGATGCTCAATAGGATTTACGTCTGGGCTTCTAGGTGGCCAATTCATGACAGAGAAGTCAGAGGAATGCTCATCCAACCAGCCAGTAGCAAACCGGGACTTGTGAGAGGTACAGTTGTCTTGCTGGAAAACTCCATTACCGTGCGGATAATAGAACAGCATAAACGGATGGAGGTGATTACCCAGCAACTCTACGTACCGAATTGCATTGAGGGAGGTTGGTACACGCACCAAAGATCCCAAACTGTGCCACGAAAAAACACCCCAGACCATGATTGAGCCACCATGCCCTTGTACAGTTCCAGCCAGGCATGCAGGATCCATGGCTTCATGAGCCTGACGCCATATTCTCAGCCTCCCGTCGGCGTTAAGTAGTCGGAATCGAGACTCATCACTCCATGCTACTCGTTTCCAGTCCTCTACACTCCAGTCTCTGTGCTCTCTTGCCCAAGCAAGACGTGCAGCCCGATGGCGAGTATAGAGCAATGGCACTCTCGTAGGTCGACGGCTCCCAAAACCCATACGGTGAAGCGAGCGTTGCACAGTCCGTTTACTGACTGTACGACTGGCACTGTCATTAAACTGGGTGGTAATTTCAGCTAATGTTTGGCTTTGATGGCTACGTACAATACGCCTGAGCAGTCTCTCACCACGCACTGTCAAGGCTAATTGTCCTTTGCAGTTTGCCTAGTTTTTTTTTCCACCATTCTTGTATTCTTGGTATACTCTTGACACTGTCGACCTTGAAAATCCTAGCTGTCTGACGATTTCGGAAATTGAATGGCCCATGCGTCGCGCACCTACGATTTGTCCGCGATCGAAGGCGTCTAAATCAGGCAGTTTACCCATACAGGCAATTCCAACAACTAATTCAGAACAACCACAGTACGCGCTATATATGCAGTTACCACAGCGCCCTCACTTGCGCATACATGATGCGCAGCGCTACACAATCTGCATAGGCTTTAATATCCCTAATTCAGTGGCACTATAGAGTAGATACTCGTTGTATTTAAATGGAAAATGGTTTAATAGGAGCAAACTCTGAAATTAGAGATTTGTGTCGTAACGTCATCATTAGCACTCTTTCGAGATAAGTTTTCCTCTAAAAAGTTTATACCAGATACCAACCTACAAAACAGTTACGAGTAGTTGAGTAAATTTTTTTGTCGCCAAACCTGCAGATTTAGTTATAACTGCAGTTCTTCCTCAAAGGCGGTTAAATTCACAGGAAACACATTTTGGTGAATTTTTATCGGTATAAAAATCTACGATGGTTTCTCTGTGCTGCATATTATAATTTTGAAGAGACTTTTTTTATTGTTTAAGCTTAACAGTTAAAAGCTGACAGCATTTCTCAATTGAAATAGTTTATTACATAATTCGCAAATGAAATATAAGAGATTTTTGGATTTCTTTCTCTAAAATATTGTTGTTGTGTCTAAAGCCCTCTGGCTCGAAGTTCCAGACCAGGTCCATACAGGCTACGGACTAAAGCAAAATGACTGCGGTTTATACATAGCACCATAAAGGATCAGAGTCCGTCTTCGCTAGTTGCCACCTCATTTTTGTCCGAACACACTTAGGGGCGCCATCTGGGGGTATCGTGCCTTCTACCATCCTCTCTGACCTCATAGAGGGACTTTCCCATCTATGTATTTAATGTGCCTATATCCTGCCTAAACACGGAAGTATATGATGACCTTATTTTAATAGTGGCCCAAATCCACTTTTTCAAAAAATGAAGTTAGCCTCACTGTCATGTTCATACACGTAATTTCTATCTTATATTCAAACTGGTATACCTCCAGTTTAATTCTGTTGCCCGTAGAGGGCATTACAAATCAGGCTTCAGCAGTCATTTCTCAGCACTCATTAGACTATAAGGTTATGTATCTCAAAATGAACAAGAATGGAGTTGTACCACTATTCAAATAAGGCCTTCATTTAACGGCGCATGCTTGGATTCGATTCCACTACCATCAGTACCGGTAGCCAGCGCGCTACCGCAAGGCTACCTCGAGCCCCTTTTCTAAAATGTAGATGGTGGAAATGGGAGAGAAACTAAGCAGATCCGTGACTGATTCCTCCTAATTAAGAGCTTTCAATAACCTAATCTTTATTTTTTTCTAGCTTTAAGAGTATATCAGATTATAATGAATTCCGATTTTAATTTCAGCTCCTAAAATGGCAATACCCTACAATGTTTTTTTCGCTATGTAAACAATATTTTTTTTTGTTTGGCAATACCTTATATTGTTTTTTTCGTTATGTAAACAACACTTTGTTTTCGTTAAAATATTTAAATTTAATCATAATTTCCTTTAGCTTCGCTATACAAATGACAAAAAATAGTCTATAATATAAAAGAAAGAAGGAAGCATGGGATATAAAGATTATTTCCGATCAATATTGATTTGATTCCATGCCAGACATTGTTTTTACAGCGTTTTATCCGAGGGGAGACAATTTTATCGAATCCAGAAATCCCATTTGACATTTTTTTTTCTCAAGGATAAAATAAGATTCCTTTATATAGTGTGATTGCTTTATCTCAACAATTTAACATACCACAAATGGCTCTAAATTTATTTCCCAAGAAAGTAGTTTTACTATATTCTATAAACTTACATAAGTTTCATTTGGATTTTAAAATTTAGCGTTTTAAACGGTAAATGCTATAGGAATATTTATTTTGATGAAAAATTGATATAGATTTTACGAACATTGTCTTTAAGGTTTGTCATTTATACAAACCATGTAATATTGACACTTCATACTAACTATTAAGGAAACAAGAAATCTTCGAACTCGAATTTTTTAATTTTAAATTTTTAACTCTATATACAAAATGAGGATAAACATTTTTTTTTCTACATTGAAAACCATTAGAATTAAAAATAAGTAATCTTTTGCAGAATAATGTATGTTTTAATTTTTTTTCAAAATTTCTAACGTTATTCAAAATGCCCTATGCGCATTCTTTATTAATTAAAATCTTTAATTTTTTTATTATAAGTTTACCATATGTATATAAATATAAATGTGCATTTAATTTTATTTTTGTATGAATCTAAAGTATTAAATATTTTTTTCTATTCTGCCTGTTATTTTTTTATGTTGAAAACTTTATTTTATGGTCAATAAATTTGGAAAAGTAATATTTGTGATTTCAAAGAATTATGCACAGTTTTGTAACAAACACTTCAGTCAACAATTCTGAGAAATTTCGAAGATATCCGAAGATGAATAGGCATAGAGCCTTCTGAAAAACTCTAGCAGTTTTGAAGAATTTTTTGATAAACAGGTCTAAGTCCTCCACAAAATACTTATTTGTGAATTATAAGTATCTTCAATGTAGTAGAAAATAATATTAATTATACTCATATGGTATATCCGTATCAGGGGCAACAAACTACACCGTTTGCACGGTGCAGAATTTTTTTCCCGATTTTTTTTTAACCTAAAGAATCTTTAAAAAATTCCAATCAAAGGTTGCAAAATGTTTTTACTTCTTTAAACTGATAACAGATGGTAGTACTAACCATTTTTCTGTTCATTTAACTGGAATATTTTGAATGCAAGTGAAAAAAGACTAGATTTAAGCGTTTGCATTGTCCAAACGGCGCCCCTCAATGGGTTAAAGAGTAAAATATTGAAAATTAAAAAAGAACGAGATTGAAGGTGCCTTGTTTCCGTAAGTTGTGAACGTGTTTTAACATTATAATTACCAGACCATTAAAAGGAATACCATTGTTGGCGAAATATGTAATTGTTTGTAGTTCTAGTGCTAAATTTCTTTAATTATTACAGCTATGTTCCTCTGTTATTATTATTAAAAATACACAATTAAAAAACAAATAAAGTTATCCTTTCAAAAAAATTGTATGATTACTTTTCTTTGGAGGATAGTTAAAGGCAAAATGTTAAATACAGATTACCGATTATAAATTGTGGGCACATAATAGAAGAACATTTGAAATGTGCTGATAACAAGGAGTCAATGGTTCCATTAGTAATGCTATGATTCGCAGGCAGTAGAGCCTTTAACAATAGCTAATGCAGCACGTTCCCTATGATTTATCATGCATCCAAGTTAACTGTCTGTTTACCAGGTAGGTGAAAAGGACCATTTATTGATATGGATCAAGGAATATAATCTATGAATTCTGCAAACAAAAACACATAGTATGGTTAAATCATGTAAATTTTATTAAAATTAAGAAGTAAGCAATTTAAACAAGGCCAATATGTTTGAAAGAAAAATAACACTTTAAAAATCGTACCCAGAGGTCCAAAGAAATTATAATAGTGTACAATTGTTAAAAAAAAGACAGACAAAAGCACTTTAGAACACAGAGTTATGTGTTAGGCAGAAGCTTTTTCATACACAGTGCAATTAAAACCTGTGTGATTAAAACTAAACAATTGCATAATCAAAAGACAAACCTTTGTTAATCACTTAGTTGTTTAGCTATTTGCTTATTTTTCTGTCAACTTTGGCAACATAAAGCACGGAAATACCATTTGTTACAGTTTACAGCAAATATTCAAATCCTCAAAAACCTATTGTAGGAACAAAATGCCAAAGTTTTGTTCCCACAGTATATGTTCCCCTAAAGTGCAAGAACATCATATGTTCATCCATCGCCAAACACATTTATTAACGTTACTTTGTTGGGTTACGTCTGGGCTGAGCTACGTTAGTTTTATTATTATTATTATTATAATTATTATTTATTTTATCGACTGTAAGCACCAAAGTAACCGGAATCTAAATTTAAAGTCAATTTCGAACGACTATAAACAGCCATTGCAAACATAGAGGCAGCCATAGGAGCAGCTGCATTTGAACCCTCAAACTCTTTACACAAAGTAATAGGATATCATGCATCCAGAAGACATCTGTCAGGGTTTGGGACTTCTACGGCAATTTTTTGTTATATAGGGGTTCGGGAGAAAGCTTCACAAAATCAAGGCATACGAAGTATATCTTCAATCGTTACTCCCAACCTATCAAGCTATGACATATGAACCTACCATCTCTGCTATCTCAACTCAGAACCGTAGTTATCTAACTACTGAAATAAACACATTTACCTGAGAATTATATTAATTTTAATTTTGTTTAATAATGGATCATATTGCAAGAGACCATTGTATGGAATGAGCGTCATAGGTCCAGAGAGATGTACCCTATTTCAAAACCTTTCCATATTTGAAATAAGGTATTTAAATAACAACAGTGTTATATATATGTATATATATATATATATATATATATATATATATATATATATATATATATATATATATATATATATATATATATATATATATATATATATATATATATATATATATATATAATAACGCGTGCATTATTACGCAGTCTAAATAAGTTTTATAATTCATAATGTTTTATATTCTAAAATCGAAATTTACCCTTTTATCATATTACTTATTAAATTGTATAGATTTCCATCAAACAGTTTACCACAAGAATTTGAAGAAAACTATGTTTTGTACTGCATCGCGTAGATCATACTGGGCAGAGAATAATGCATACTATTTACGATGTATAATGAATGTTTTATGAAAGGAGTTTCGGGTATGAAAAATGGTATCCATAAAAAAACGGTCTGTTGATCATTACAAGACGTGTAGCATATATTTTGTTTAAATAATTTTCTTAAATATATTTCAAACAAGATACATTTTAAGCTGCTTTTATCATTAGTTTTAAAAGAAACAATTCACTCACACTACATAGAGTGTTTGGAATTTACACATAATGTGTTTAAATTTCATTTCTTAGGAGAAAAACAATGTTAGCCAATATAAAGCGATTTTTTACGTACTGTTTTTAAATGTGTGAGTAGGATTAAGTGTTATGTTTGAATTGTAATCACATATATTTAAAACTTTAGCGCTGAAAAAACATTTACTTCAGATTTAGCATAGTATGAGATTTTGATGCTAAGCTTCGATATTATGTGTTGATTTCAGTTTTTAATACATTATGTGTATTATATCTAGAGATATTTTATAATAGACACTCTTGACAACACTTAAATATAATGAAATTATTTGATTTTTTTTTAATATCCAGTTATAAATAGTCAAAATTATATACTAAACTATATACGTTATTAAGAATTTGCTTAGTTTATACTTTTAATGCAAAATAATTTCTTCACCAATATTCTCTAACAGCGTATGTTAATGGACCTAAAACTTAGACTAATTACAGTAGGTTACGAGTGCTAAATATATTACTGTCTTAAGTATTTTATAGTACTTTACGTGAACTATACACATTTTCCCGCATATATATTCATGTATAATATTACATTTTAGATAAGGTATAAATAGGGAGGAATCTCGCAAAGAAATTAACCTGAAAACCTTTTTTGAATACACTACAGTACTCTAAATAAAGTCAATATATAAGAGCTATCCCGGAAGTTACCAAACCATGTTTTATCCCCAAATTTTAATTGTTTTGGATTTTTGAACTAAAGTAACTATTCAAAAAGAAAAGTACCTTTTGGTCATGAATGCTCGAGTTTTGCAACGAATTTTTACTGCAATGTTTGAGATGCAAGTAAACCATGTTTTACTTAATTTTGTTAAATTTAAAGTTTATATAATGAGGAAACTTTTAGTCTCTTTCAAACTAATTATTTTCTCTTCTGATTTACAAATTACTACATTTATTTTATGTATACCCTTATTTTACATGCCTAAGAACCATTCATATATATTCCACGTTTAAGTTGTAGGTAAGCGAATATGTAGGATTAAAACTAAACATTTGTATAATCAAAAGAGAAAGATTTGTTAATGACTTGGTGTTTAAGCTATTTGATCGTTGTTCCATGAACTTTGGCAACATAAATCACGACAATACCAATTGGTACTGTTTACAGCAAATATTCAAATCCTCAAAAATCTAAGGTAGGAACAAAACCCCAAAGTTTTCTTACCACAGTAGATGTTCCCCCAAAGTGCAAGAATGCACTTTCCTGCTTGCTAGCTTTCCCCTTTTTTTAAGCGTCTCTTTTTTTTTACTAAAATTATCACTTATTCAGATATACAGCTTCAAACAAGGCTATATATGTCCCTACAGTTTTGAAAACAGATTCATTAATAAAGAAATAACAAGAAAATGTATTTAAGACTTTCCTTTGTAGCAGACAATTCTTGTAAAATTCCTTCCTTTAAAGTAATTGCCGCCCCACAAAAATTCAGAAGTGACTCTCTCGATGGGCTATACCCTGAAAACCCAAGTGTGTCCTTCTAAGGTGTTTACCGATGTATCGTATATAGCCGCTTCATGTAAAAACTGTCAAGAATTTTCACCTTTCTAAACTCTTTTTTGTCAAATCAAAAGGTATATTTCTTAACTGGCCTTGGAGAATTTTACTTGGGCTGTTATTCTTCATGTTGTTCTCGTTGTTATTTTTAACCCCTTAACTCGTCAATTTACTAGAAATGCTGCCAAAAAAAGGGCATATTTTATGTTGCCTATAATTAAACACCATACTTAATACAATAAGAAAACGAAATAATTTTTTATTAGATTTCAATTTTAAAGCCTTGACACTATTTTTATTTTAAATTTTTGGAACACAAAAACCCTTAAATGTTTGCTTTTTGCAAGACAAAACCCCTTTAATGTTTTCTTTTTTCAAGAAAAATCTGCATCCAATGAAGAATGTTTAAAAGATCTTACAAAAATGTCTTTCATACTTACTTTAAAATTTGAAGTTTACACTTTTGCAAATTGTTAAAAGTCCTTTTTTGTGTGGTACAATTTGAAGCATGGTGTAATGCAAAGTCCTACGTCAGAATCAGGACAGAAATAATGATCTGAAGATTAATCCAGATTATTAGAAGAGAGTTTCGAATCTGAATCAGAATTCAGTCCGTCATCTAACAGGAAAGTATTTTCGTCGTTTATTTAATCCATAATTTTAATAAAATGTAGTGGTTTGAATTCACAAGTGTTGAAAGCAGTAGAAAAAAAATACAGAAAGCAAAAATTCCAGCGCTTTCGTTTAATAAAGAAAAACCGGGTTAAAATAATTTAAATGAAATGGACAAGCTACGATATCTGTTAAAAATATTTGTACTAGGTTTTGTATTAGTTATTTCGTTTGCGAGTGTTTTTACGAACTAAAAACACGTGCAAACGAAAAGAGGAAAAAAAAGAATATCGATCCCCGTGCGCTGTACGGGCAACCCGGTTTGGATAGGTGTGAGTAGCCCGTCCGCTGTACGGACAAGCCGGTTAAGGGGTTAATGCCCGGAAGAGTTTCAGACCAGGTCCATATAGGCTTTATGTGCTTAGGGGAGTAGTTCCGATTTACAAAAGCTCATAAATACAGGAGTCCGTCTTAGGTAGGTGTCACCTCAATTTTAAACGAGCGAACCCAAGGGGCGACATCTGTGGGACTGTCAACTGGGGTAACTTTTGCCTTTGCGGGTAACTTCGGCCCAAGAAACCTACTATAATACACCTATATACTTATATACATGTATACTTATTATACCTATTATATTTAACCCACCTATTGGACCTTGCGATGAATAAGTGGTAATCACTCTCCTTTGTCTAGATAAAACACATAAATCTTTTTTTCGATTGTTGGGCCAAAGTTACCCCAGTTGATGTAATCGTACCTTCTTCCACTATCTTAGACATCATGTAATGACTTTGAGGTTTAAAGACTTGACGTGCTCATATCCGAAAAACACACGAAGGTATATTATGGCGCTTGTTGGTATTCGAAGTCGGATTCAGTCTGGAGTGTGACACCCGACGTGTTTTGGTATGGAGGGAAAGGGGCACTCGAAATAAACCCACATTTGCTCGTGAAAGGTCACAATACAGACGAGCTGGTTTTATGGTATGGGGTGGAATCAGCATAGGCGGACGTATGAACCTGCATATCATTCGGAATGGTACTTTGACCGCCCGAAGGTATGCAGACGAGATACTGAGACCTCATGTCATACCTTACGCTGCAGCCATTGGGGATTCCTTTGTTTTCCAGAATGATAATACCAGACCGCATACAGCTCGTCTTGTGGAGAACATGCTTGAAGCTGAAACAATACAGCGTATGGAATGGCCAGCGTGCTCTCCTGACCTGAATCCAATCGAGCATGTTTGGGACATGCACGGATGATGCATTGCTGCGAGACCAAGGCGTCCTTTTACTCTCCGAGACTTGGAGATTGCACTTCTTGAGGAATGGAACATTAGTCCCCAAAGTCTTATCGATAACATCATCGCATCCATGGAAAACAGGTGTGCAGCAGTCTTAGCTGTTCGAGGAGACCACACGCCATATTAAAAATCTTGCATCATTTCTAAACAATACTTTTTTTATCGTTTACATGTAACCAAATTGTTGCCCTAAATCATCTTTTCATGTTTTTTCCAAATTTTCAAAGAATTAAATCTTAATTACAAATTTTTTTGCGTCTTTTTTCTGTATTGCACATTGATACGCGTGTACTATCCATTTTATGCCAATACGTTGCTGTCTCGCACGGTTTTCTTAACCTTCCTACCCTGTTGAAAAAAAGTTAAGTTTTGCCTGTATGGGTCGATTCGACCCAGTTTAGTTTATATTTATTCTAGGTCATAACAAATATTTTTATACAGCTTTATTTTATATATTTTGTGTTTATTAATATAAACAACACATTTTATATCTTTTATAATCCCCCCTTCATATTTGCGCCCCCCCCCTGCTTCCGTCCGTTTCAACCTCTTGTTTGTATGAGCGTTTTTAAGGGTTTAAAAACTTGGGAAAGAATATAAATTTTACAAATATATTATGTTTCACTTGCATTTTTCTTGATACATTTTTTAAGACAACCAAGATTTACAGTACACATTTACATGCTCTTGGCAAAGAAAACTTAAGCATGAAGCACCTCGTTTGCGTTTTTAGATCTCTCTTTGGACCACATTCTTTGCATCTTCCTCCTTTCCCTGTACTGCTATATTCTGGTTTTTCACCTGCTGCAATTGCCAATTTCTTCTTTATTGTAAATGGAATATTTTTTTCATCCTAACATTTCTGTAAGGTTCGGTCAACTGATTACCAAGTTTCTTAAGAAAAAGTCGCCTTTTGTATAACTTGGTTTGATTGTAAGAAGGATTTACATGCATAAAAACAACAAATGCATTTATTGCAGCAAGGTCAATTATATTGTAGAATAAACACACATGCCATCTCCTAGTTCCCCTTTTGCAGGTATACGTGGCAGCGAATTTATCAGTAGTATCTACTCACCTTTATTTTCATTATAACATAAAATTATTTCTGATTTCTTTTCTTTCTCGTGTGAAACTTTGGCCTCATGGTGCATAGTTGAAAAGAGGATTACTGATTTATTTCTTTTCAGCACATGTGAAACAAGAGTCATATCCGATTGGAAACCAAATAATGAGGAAAATGTTTCTCTATCACGTGATGATTGGAATTCAGACGGAATAAATGGCTTGTTTTTTTCTGAGGGTTCCAGCGATAGTTAATTTTTTCTTCAATTATTCTTTAGCAAGGATATAATCTGTGAAGAAATTATGAACTGTAATATTTCGAGCGGTACACTCAATCGAATTTGCTCGGCGCAATGCAACATTTCTTCCTTGATTTTTGTCTCTCTCATCATTAGAAGGCTTTTCAGTATAGGTTTCAGCAGTGCAAACATACGCTGTTTTAACATCAGACATCAACCACAATTTCATTCCGTATGTCCCAGTTGGCTTTGATGGTAAATATTGTCAAAATATACATTTAGCACTGAAAGGCACAAGCTGTTCGTCAATTGGTACATTTTCGTAAGGAACGAACATCTTTGGCAATTGTACAATAAACATGTCAAATATTGATCTTATTGCAGCTAGCTTATCTACACGATGTCGATTTGCTCTAATTTCTTTGTCATCAAATCTAAGAAACTGTCTAATAGTTTCAAAACGTTGAAGAGACATAGTTGCACGAAAAATGTCCCGCCTAATTGTTCGATCCATAACTCTTTCAGAGATTCTCCTGCTGACTTATGGACTCAAGCTAAAACTAGAAAACCTGTCAAAAAATGAATGAAAATAACTCAAAATGAAAAAAAAAAGTGAATTTCAAATCATGCAAATATTTACATTTTATTACAATTTATAAATAATTTTTTGTGAAAAAAGTTTTTTACCTATATAAGCTTCAAGTTCCTCGTCAGAAATCAATGTGTAGGTTTTATTCTGTTCTGAACACACTCTCTTCATTTATCTGTTAGTTTCTTCTAGAATTAATTTCATCATGTCATTTGCCGAGAGAAGCTTCATCGCTGACATGGGGTGTTCAGTTATCCGCTGAATTGCAAAACGTGTAGGACCAGGGGTTAATTTCATAATGTTATGTTGTCTGTAAAGTTAGAACCGAAGTCAGAAATTTTCAAATATAGTAAAATAAATAAGAATAAATAAAATAAAATAAATATCAAATAATAATAAATTGGAATTATGTGCTAGTACATACCGTTTTTTTATGTAGATGGAGGGAATTTACACCATTCGGTTTTGTTATGACTCACGAAGGAAGATGGTGACCGCACAGTTTTTTCTTCTGTATCGGAAATATCCGCTGTCTCATTATTCTGTTCGATGGATAAGTGATCAGATTCATCAGTTTCATTCAAATAATTATCACTTCCTTCATCAGATTGATCACTGAGCTCTTGCAAAAGCTTTCTGATCTCTTCTGCAGTAACACCACGCTTACTAGGCGCCATATTATTGTAAAATAAAATGGCAAAACACGTCAAACAAGTAGAACGATATATGTGTATATCAGTATCGTAGAGGTATCTAATAATGATCATTCGAAATACAGACCATCCAAAAGTAATACATTTCTTTTTATGCATTTCTGTGAATATTACTGAAATGGGTCGATTAGACCCATTCAGGTAAAATGTCACCTTTTTTTTTGTTTGTTAAAAAAACAATTCTCCAAGTCTGAAAAAGTTATAAACTAAACATATTTACCTATTTGAGGAATACTCAAAAAATAAACTGTCATAATTAAAATCCATTGGAGCTATCATGAATTAAATTATGAAAATGGGTCGATTCGACCCATTTAGGGTAGGAAGGTTAACTTCTTTGCTTGCTCCCCTAATTTATTTGAGCGGTGTAGATAATGAACAGAGGAAGTTACACCTACACATTAGCCGAACCCATCAGATAATTTCAATTGGTCTCATTATACACCCAAAGTCCACAACGGTCATGCAGTCTTGGCGTCGATTATGTGAAATATGTGTGTGGTTAGTGGGAAAATATGTTGAGGTGTGACTGTAGTTTGAGCTTTTTTTCCCCTAGGTATGTGATTTTCTGGGGAAAATATAGGAGACCTTAGAACTTAAATACATCTCGTACATTTTGGATTTTACTCTATAATTTTCTTGCTATTGGCCCTAGTGATGCCCTGCTTTTTTTTTAGTAACCCGAAGACCAAAAGAAGAATTAATATTTCCATTATAAGTAACGTTATCGACTAAAATGTAGAAGGTTGTGGTTGTCGTTTTTAATGTGAATACCATTTTTAGCTTTACGGGGTATAATTAGACAGAGGCTTTCTGCTTAAAGTCCATTCCGAATGGCTACAAACATCCATGTACACTGTGGGACTCCAACCCACCGACTCTGGTATCGGATGGCAGCACTATAGTTATTTGGTCATCTCGTGACCAAATGTAGAAGGAGAAGAATATCGCACCCCGGCAAGAAATGTGACACAAGTCAAAAAATGGCAATTTTGAGGTTATGCATTAAAAATATATATGAAGTGCCCCATCGTGCGCGAAAAGCGACTAATCTCTATCTCGCAATTTATCCACCCGAGGGCAGTTGTATCAGATTTATTGTAATGCTATTTCAATCTGTATAGTATACTTTAAGATGATTTTTCTCAAATGCTGCATTATTGAGTTGTGTTACTTTTCTTCCCGGGGTGCGATATGTTAAGCACTTGCCATGCAAAGAGCCATGCTATGATTGTGAAATAATTTGAAATGCGATTAAACTACTTATATTCTAGAAAATTATAAAAGTATAATGCTCTATAAATTGATTTGCAATCGTCAGAAGTTATTATTTAGTCTGCAACGAAAATAAACTATATTGACACTCAACCTGTCTGTTTAAAAAGTTAAATGAGGCACTGGCAGTTTAGAAATTAATTACAGTGATAGATTTTTAGAAATGTAATATTATGTTGGTGCCAAAAATCTTGCATTGTAATGTCGAGAGTCATAGAGCTAATAACAATTTTAATAATGCGTAAATTATATTGGGAATATCCAATTCAGTTTGGCTCTTGATTTCTTCAAAACTATTCCGTGCTTAAATTTTTCTTCAAAAATGTAGGCTTTATTCCGAATTATGATAATATTCAAATAAAGGATATATTTTTAACTGTACTCTATTAAGTCATTAAGAAGAATTACGTCACATATTTTTGGCGATAGTCAAATGACCCCCAATTCATTAATAATAAATTTGTCATTCTATATCGTATCAAAATAAAACAAGCTAAGTCGACATTCTTAATGTAGCAACAGAAAGATTGCATTTGTTTAACTTACTTTATTTATACCTGAATATCAAAATATGTATTAAACTATTATTTAAACCTGCAAGAAGAGTGGTAATTAGCCTATGCCCAGAACAGTCACTATAACCTCGTTAAAAAACGTGATTGTTAAACACTTTAACCTTTTATTTTTCTATTTTTTTCGAAAAATGATAGCTACGCATTCAGTCGCTGAGACACTTTGTACAAAGTATGTTTTGATGATTTAATAAAAAGAAACAATCGTATGTAGTGTTTCATGACAGCATGTAATTAATATACAATTAAATACTTATTATTTGTATAAATCACGTATACTCCCTGTGAAATATTTTATAGTCTAAGAAATATAATAAGCCCCATCTCATAAACAAGCTTAACAAATGCTATGACAAAAGAGTGGATGACCAATGTCGGAGTATATGTGAGGTCGCTTGAACTTGGCACAGCGTTCAGCTTGTTGAGCATGCCAATAAAAGTCAAGATATCTGGTCATGACAAGAAGTCTCTCGAAAAAGATATCATATATTTTTTTTCGCACTTCCACTCAATAAAGACAAACACGAAGGTAAGAGTAATGATGACTTATCTATTTATTTAATCTTCGTCAGATCTAAAACAGATTATTTTTGCTGACTTATATGTTTCGAGGTGTTTTCAATGCTATGTCTCTGTAAATTTTTATCTTATATTTCAATAGCTCAGTTCGCTTTATGAAACGAGTGGTATGTTTAATACTTAGTTCCTTATATTGTATTATTTTACTGAAACGGCGTTTTCTAATTTCTTTAAGCACTTGATGTGAAAGGATATTAGTAGTCATTCAATGTACATACTACGCGTCTACTACATACTTTTATTCTGTGCGAGTGAAGGATACACGAAAATTTCTGCACTTAGAATCCACATGTTTGTAATTAAAACTTTATCCATTCAGCATATTACTGTCCTGGTAACACCGACGATGTAATTAAAATGAGTGAATGCGCCCCGTTTCAGATCCGTTTTCCACCACGATAATTCAGAAAAGCGAGGTACTTTTAAGAAACTTTGAAACAGGAGACGTCAGTAATTTATAAACCGGTTTACATTTGTCGGAATTCCTTCAGAAATAATCGAGTATGCGAAACGTCCCCTGAAACACGAGTTGTCGTAAGACCTCGGAATAGTGACTTCCTTCTTCGGAATAAGTACTATATTATCGTGCATCAATATTTCATTGAACCACACGATGACATCAAAGTAACAAACACATTCCTATACCCTAATTTATACGCTATATATATATATATATATATATATATATATATATATATATATATATATATATATATATATATATATATATATACACTGAAGTGCCACTGAATTAGGGATAGCAAAAACTATGCAAATTAAGTAGCGCTGCGCATCATGTATGCGCAAGTGAGGGCGCTGTGGTTACTGCATATATAGCGCGTACTGTGGTTGTTCTGAATTAGTTGTTGGAATTACCAGTATGGGTAAACTGCCTGATTTAGACGCCTTCGATCGCGGACAAATCGTAGGTGCGCGACCTATGGGCCATTCAATTTCCGAAATCGTCAGACAGCTAGGATTTTCAAGGTCGACAGTGTCAAGAGTATACCAAGAATACATGGATGGTGGAAAAAAAACTAGCGATCGGGCTATCTGCAAAGGACAATTAGGCTTGACAGTGCGTGGTGAGAGACGGCTCAGGCGTATTGTACGTAGCCAGCGAAGCCTAACATTAGCTGAAATTACCACCCAGTTTAATGACGGTGCCAGTCGTACAGTCAGTAAACGGACTGTGCAACGCTCGCTTCACCGTATGGGTTTCGGGAGTAGTCGACCTACGAGAGTACCATTGCTCTATACTCGACATCGGGCTGCACGTCTTGACTGGGCAAGAGAGCACAGAGACTGGAGTGTAGAGGACTGGAAACGAGTAGCATGGAGTGATGAGTCTCGATTCCGACTATTTAACGCCGACGGGAGGCTGAGAATATGGCGTCAGGCTCATGAAGCCATGGATCCTGCTTGCCTGGGTGGAACTTTACAAGGTCATGGTGGCTCAATCATGGTCTGGGGTGTTTTTTCATGGCACAGTTTGGGATCTTTGGTGCGTGTACCAACCTCCCTCAATGCAACTCGGTTCGTAGAGTTGCTGGGTGATCACCTCCATCCGTTTGTGCTGCGTTTTCCAGCAAGACACCTCTCACAAGTCCCGGTTGGCTACTGGCTGGTTGGATGAGCATTCCTCTGACTTCTCTGTCATAAATTGGCCACCTAGATGCCCAGACTTAAATCCTATTGAGCATCTTTCTGATGTTTTGGAACAAGGCGTGAAACGCCATCACACAGCACCAAAGAACCTTACTGAATTATGAACAGCCTTAGTCAATATTTGGCAAGCCATTCCCGTGGAACGTTTCCACAAATTTGTTGAATCTATGCCTCGTCGTGTGGCAGCCGTTATCAAGGCCAGAGGAGGCCCAACTCTTTACTAGGTAGGTATCCCTAATTCAGTGTCACTTCAGTATATGTATATATATATATATATATATATATATATATATATATATATATATATATATATATATATATATATATATATATTTATATATAAATATATATATATATATATATATATATATATATATATATATATATATATATATATATATATATGAGCAATATTTACACAGGAATGTAAGACCGGAAACGCAAACCGGACGCTGGAGGGCGCTGTTTACTTAATCGGACCATACCTCTTACCAACCCCACTGGATGGCAGGAAATATCGCATTTTTCTGGAGGAGGTAGAAATCTCTGAATCAAAACAGAGTCACATAGTAATGTATGACAGGAAACGCAAATTTTATCGGCTAGAGAATAAAAAAAAATGAAAAGTCAGCATTTCTGAATCTTTATTTATCCTCTAGTTGACCACGTGTCATTTCCGGTCATACATTCCCATGTGATTCTGTTTTGTTTCAGAGTTTTATACCTCCTCCAGAAAAATGCGATATTTCCGGCCATCCAGTGGGGTAGGTAGAGGTACGGTCCGAATAATTAAACAGCGACCATTAGCATCAGGTTTGTGTTTCCGGTTATACATTCCTATGTGATTATTGCTCGTCTTGATGCTTACTATCACTCCTCTGAATTTGTCGGTCGAATTCGGTATAACATCCTCTCTCTCTCTCTCTCTATATATATATATATATATATATATATATATATATATATATATATATATATATATATATATATATATATATATATATCTGTGTGTGTTTGGGAAAAAATCTTTTCAGGTTTGTTACGAATTTTTCTTAAATTCTACGCATATAGAATATTTATAATTTTGCATTTATTTATTGTTGAATGTACTCGACATCACTATAAATATTTAGAAAGGATACACGTAGAAGAAGATTGTAATTAAGTAGGTAGAGAATAAAAAAACTTTTAAAGGCAAATAATATCTGCATACACCGACTTATATT